>DWMG01001913.1:0-14185 GCA_018244855.1 Elbella merops | reverse complement strand
CTATACCGCAATCAGCCGGTCGCCAGAGCCTCGTCTGTTATAGCAGGGTGTACCACGTGCAGGTGAGGTTGGCTTGGTTTCTGAGATGGTGGTTGGAACCCCTTACACCCCACTAATTTAATTAACGTAATTTAATTAACTACTAAAATGTCTATAAAAAGCACTATAACGAAATTTTTTCAATCAATTCTAGCGTGAACAAGACGCAATTAGAACAATTCGTTCACATTGATTACCATATTTCAAATAGGTAATGTTTTAGTTCGAGAGCTTCGTACACGACTACCAAATTGACCTTTCATTACCGTGACCCCAAGTACTGTGACCTTATGTTACCGCGACGTTTATTAACCGTGACCTTTTACTACCGTGACCAATAATTTCGAGCTAGAGTCAGGCGCCTGGAAAAACATTTGACACATTCATGACACCAATTTAAAACAATTCATTAATAATATCTACATTTGTTCAATTGTCGGTTATCTTTTGTGTCAGGCAGACTCATTAATCACACTGACATTTTACAGCATTACATACACACACGAACATATGCCTACACACATGAATATATTGAGCCATTCAAATAAGACAGAATAACAAAAGTAATTTCTTTCATATATACTCGTATTATTTACATATATCTCCTCTTGTCTTTGTACAATTAAATCACAAATCTTCTATAAGGATAGTTTTATAATAGATACTAGGTTTGTTAATACAACCGAGCTGATATTTCTAGACTGTTCCATATATCTCGATGAAATATAATTTAAATAAGTATTTTCTTGTATTATAGTCAATTTAAAAGAATTTATAAAATGTGCACTTTAGTTCAAAATGTTACTGATTTCTTCAATATAACGTCATCAATGTAAAAACGATATGCCATATCATCACAACTCTATCAGAGGGTTATAGAACCAGTAATTCACGGTTTGCTCATGAGGCATTATAGCGTTGAGAGTGGAGCGTAGAAGATGGTGACCTCGGACATTCACTGAAAGACATCCACGTCCAATAGTCGAAAAATAAAAATTGATAATGAAATGTAAAATGTTATAAAATTTCATTTATAAAACAATTAATTCATTTCCATTAAGAAAACACTATTGTCTTTCGTCATTATAATTTATCTAAAACCTGCATGAATATGTGTGTTCATAATAAAATAATATCATCGCGTGGCTGGATCCGTCAGAATGTGTAACACAAAAGTATATGCTACCATCTTATATACAATGAACTTGATAATACGAGTAGGTACAAGAGACTTGCCAGATTAGACAGAAGACTAAAAGCTTATACTTGGCGCCTGTCCAATTCAAGTGAAGCTTAGCATTATTATCCACACGGCAGGTATTATCCACAGCTAATGGTTTCACGTATTCGTGCAATGTAATGAGGCAAGGGTTATAGTGTTATTAGAAAAGGCATTCGTCGCTGATTAGTTTGCATTTGCTATTTTGTAGCTAGTTGGAATTTCTGTCTGTTGCTCGGGCATTTTGCTCATACTATGTAGATATTATTGAATGGTAGTTTTTCGTGATATGACTACTATTCATAATGCGATTATAAGGCATTATCAGAAGCTCTTCCGTACTGCTACTATTTGTAATTAATTAAAGAGATGACATCACATATTAATAAATATTTATTCATTTTTTTGTTGATAATAAACGGCACCTGTTTCTTATAAACTTGAATTTTTTGTATGTAGCATTACCTACAACCTAATTCTTGTTCTTTGTAAGTACTATTATGTATCTAAAGGGATTTTTAATAGCTTTTTATATCCCCTAACCTTGTAATACCATTAAATATTATCTTTTTATAGTAAGGATTATAATGTTATTCAATATCTATCGATTCTCTTAATTCTCTAAATTGATTCATTTATGCACCGACGAGAGTTATAACGTGACGGTTATCAATAAGCGGGAGTACTGTGTGAACTGTCCTTAAGTAGTATTTGAGCGATAAGATAAGACGTTTATATTAAATATCCCTCTGCTTCTCCGAGTGCCGCGTTTTCTTATTTGCATGATTATTTCAGTTTATGCCTTGTCACGGATAATAATAGGCTTAAAGCTGGCGATTATTGGTATTATCCGAGAAAATGGATGGAAGAAAATTTCATACATATAATGTTAGCGATAATAAATATAGATGATACGATAAGTTGAAAGCCTATAATAAGATAGATGTAAGCGATCTAATCTCGTAATTCAGGTTTTATGTTATATGTATGTAGCCGTCACAACGGGTTTGCGTACCAATGTAGTGCCCATAATAAATATGATTGTTATTGATGCTGACTGGGCGGTCATCACAAACAATATTCGTACTTTATATAAGTTTCCTTATGGCCGAGAAAACAATAGCTGATATATCTGGAAAGAAATGTGGATGTTTATACATTGTACTTCATGCATCTTTCATTGGTAATTCATGATATTGTCAATAAACTGGGTGAAGTATATTAGCATCGACTCTTGTATTGTTTCATTGCTAAACAAGAGTTTCCTGTTAAAATGAGAAGGTTTAAAGTCATAGTACGCCACTATGGCCATTGGCGAGGTCTCAGACTTCGTACGCCTTAGGGAAGTTTAATTTCCTTAAGAGTCTTAACCACCAAGCAAACAACTTTCACCTTACTGCCTCACATACAAGTTTTTGTTCTAGGTAACAGGTATCTCGATAGGGAAGTAGGTAGGTACATATGTCTGTGCATTGAATCATTGAAACATCTGGGGATTATATCCTGTACGGAGCCCACAAGTTAAAAACATTAAGGAAAACTTTGAGCCACGGGAATCGCTCCGCGAACTAAACAATTTTCATTATATTGATGCTTAAATTGAGTTAGGACTATCCTCAATCCTGCCAATCCTTGCCTACGCCGTCGTTCGCTATCTTGATTTAATCGGGACGTAATCAAACAAACTTCGGCGTCCCTGAAACTTATGTATCTGGTTCATATCTGATTTTCCAAATATGATTATACTCGTATATCTCATTTTAGCCAAAAGGTAATATGGCTTCCAATCCTACTCCTACATTGGAATACAGATATGTTACTAGTTTATACTGCACCGTCTTATTATAAAAACTTTTAAACTATACGGGTACTTATTTTCCAGACTCACAATCTCTCTTCGATATTGTTCCCTGTACCTTCCCCTTCTTATCCTCCTTCGTTTTACTTCCTGTAGCAACAACTCGTATTCGATTGTTAGCATTCGTCTTTGAAATTTTCTTCCCCTTAAGATTCATCGAGCTCCGACTGTGTTGTTGTTAAGTTTATAGTGAGAATTCAAATTCAAACCATGCTGGTAAAGGTTTGACGATACTCGTAAATATATATCGCTTCCCTTAATAGACACGGCTTAATTCTAAGCGAATATAAAAAAATCAAACTAACATGTACAAAAAAACCACTTATAGATATAAAAATAAAAATTATATACAAATGTGTTACAAAAAAGACAAATGGTCAATAAAGCCATGAAGTATGAATGGTCACGGCGGCCCATAAATATCTACATATATCCGATTTTGAGACGATTTGAAGTAGGTACACCAAGTTCGGCCATAATCGCATTGACTAAATAACAAAACGAATCAAAGATTTCATACACCACATAAAGTCACTTGGATTAAGCGTTTCATAAATAAAACATTCAGAGAACCACACCTAGATTTGTCATAAACCGCTATCCGCTTATGACTTGAGTGCGACACTTGCAACTCGGTTACGGGTTAACTGAGAAAGTTGAAAGGAGCTGGGACGAATTACTGACAATTGGTAGGATTATCAACCATCTTGCTAGCCCTTATAAGACAAGTATAGACATAAATGTTCCATATTGTTATGGTTGGAATACTACACATTAATTCTATAGCACGCAAAAAAGTTGAAAAATTGTTGAAGGACTTCGTATAGTTCGTATAGTATAGTGAATTAAGCTGGTACATATATAATCATGTATATAATAAACACTCATGAAACATTTAATAGTAAAAAAATATAACTAGTGAAGTTGCTATTCAATTTGTATCCATTTATATCTACTTATGTTATTTACACATACGGTATATTATTTTGTTAAGTTCTTAAGCGATGTTGATGTAAATTTGATAGCATAAAAAGCCTTAATTAATACATTACATGCCACCGTCTGCTGGAAATTTTTAATCAGCACCGAAGTAGATTGCCAGCTATGTGTTTCGTAGCACGAAACCTACTGCACGAAAGTCTCCGTGCTGCTGTTGGAGCATGAAAATGTTCAACAATTACAATTTTCCTAAGAAAAACCATGCCAGCATATCAATGAAATTTGCCTGTTATTTTTAGACGATTACAAATTGATCAATAAAACAAACATCATTATTGCCGACCTCACGAATACCACCATCATCATCATTATTACTATCGTCATCATTAACATCATTATCGTTACTCTTTAATCCCACAAACGTTCATTTCTAGACATGGATAAAAATACATATAAATACGTACAAGGTTGTTAAGTAAATCATCAACTGAGGCAGAATTAAATGCGAATTGAAGAGATCAAAAAACTATTGAGTATCTCTGAAGGGGATCTATGGAAATCTCCGCGATAGGCGTTAGGAAGACGGCCCCATCGCAATCGGAGTGCGGATACGAACTGGATGAATATTCGTTTCAGACATGATTGATGGCAGACATTTGCAATTCAATATTTGTATATTTAAATACATTTATAGAGGCGTGCGAGAAATATACTGTTTGTTAAAATGATTTTGAATTTATTCTTCTTATTATTTAGAAGGATAGGTTGAATATAGTCGAATTTCAATTACACAATAGAATGGGAAGAAGAAAGAAGAAGAAATTCTTCATCTAATTTCAAAAAGAACAAATTTATTCAATTTTAAACCTAAATATTTTAGTACTTTTAAAAACTAAATTTAAACCCTTTGTGCTTTGCGTAATTTAACAAAAAACTCAAGTTTTATGGTAGTTCTCGATTCGAGGAAAAAGTGTACTCCTGTTCGAGAAATTTTTGTTCCCTTTTTCGTGTGAAGCATCAAACGTCCATAGACTTCAGCAACTCATAGATAGTATTCTATTTCTGAGCTAAGACCCACGTAGCTAGCTATATTAATGAGTTACGTGTTTGAGTCAATGGAAAAAATATAAGGAATTTTACGCCATGAAACGTTTTTAATTACATATATTTTTTAGCTTGAATTGCACGAAATGTATTTAGTTTTATATGTTTCACAAATAATATATCAATTAGCGTTAGAACGTTAGTACCATCCAAAACAAAATCAGAATAAGTATAGCAACGACTTGTCCATAGGAGCGAGATATCAGAAGAAATCGGCAGTGCGCATTCTTTTAACTCCTACCCGAGCTTGCAGGTGTCCATGGGCGACGGCAGTCACTTACCATCAGGTGACCAGTTTGCTCGTTTGCCCCCTATTCTATAAAAAAAATTGAACAAAAAGTATCATAGCGCCTAAACAAGAAAACATATAAGATCAGCGTTTGTGTTACTTGTTACTGTTTTGGTTTTTGTTTATTTTTACTTAATGCGAAATATTTCTCACTGGATATTTACCTTACATATTATTTGACTAAACGCACTAACTTTTGGTTAACACCTAAACGTCGTAGGTTGAGCCAGTTTCTTGTATGGTGACGTCAAAGTTAGGACGCAGTTTTTTGACTTTAGTTTTCTCATTCTAAGTGACTCATATGTGTCTTATGAGAAATAAAGATTCTTTGAACCGAATTAATATGATTCAAAAACGCATGTATATACACTTTTGAAATTTTTTGTTGTAATTATACACGCCAAGAAGGACCGAACACAGTTTTCGGTGACCTTATATGTTATCTTGTTTAGGCGCAATGACGCTTGATTTTTGAAAAAACTGTGATTACTTGAAAACTATAAATGTTTTTTAAAATCTAATTTGGTCACAAATACGCACAAATTAAGAGCTATTTGTGCATGTTTATTCTACAGACGCACATGCAATAGTCTTTGAGATACGCGATTCTGCAAAACGTTACCGCAGCAGGAAACGCAATATCTCGAAAACCTGAAGACACACAAATTATATTTTTAGGGCACAAATTTGCACAAATATAAGCTCTCTGCTCAAGCACAATTTTTAACTGTTCGATAATTCGTTTAGACTTTTCCTGCTGGAACAACTTTACTCCAACAGGAATCGTTTTTTCTGTTTATTTCCAAAACGACAAAATGCACAATTTTTTTATTCGGTGCACATTTACAGCAGATTGAACACTAATTATATGTCCCGCTCATATCACTCTAGGTGCTACTTTCTTTCTGGGGTAACACACACACACACCTGTATCAGGATATAGTCCTTAAAATTCTTGGAATAAAATTTTTTTTTACAATATACAACACATTGGTACAGAATCTATGTAGGGTTTTTGTAATAATTCACTTAGACTCTATTTCATTGGAGAAAGCCAGCATGTGTTTCAAATAATACATTTGCTGATATGGCAATTTTTATATTTATTTATGGTGACATTGTTTGAAGGAAAGATGTTTCAACAATTACCTTTGCTGATGTGGCAATTTCTTGTTTCTTTGGTTCTTCTATAGGCATGCCATTCAAATCCAGTCTTCTTTTATGTATGTTATGGTCCATTTGGAGATGCTGCTCACCCGACGAGTCCATTGCATCTAACACCAGGTCTACATTTGAAAATATTAAGATTATTAATAAGATATCCCTTTTGAAAGAAAGGCCTTATGGCAGTACTTACCAATTATTTGATTGCAGGAAGAACTACAACTTTAAAATTACTTACAGCTGCATGATATTCTAGGTAATGTAATATCAAAATTGATGCGTAATTTGTGACCTCTCGATGTATCCACAAATAGTTCCTCAGATATGTTTGGGGACATGTATGTGTGCAGTTCAGATAAAAACAATAGGATCACAGTTATGCTACCCAAAAAAGTAACTGAAACAAAAAAATTGGTAATTTTTATTAGAAAACAAATTTTCGAATTATAAAGTTACGGTAATACTTATATTAAAATCCCCTATAAGCTATGACCGGCATCAACCGTTTAGACAGCCTTATTTCGATTTTTGTAATAACACTAGCAACTAAGCACTAAGCTAGCACTAGCACTAGCAACAGAACATGAAAGACTATAATTTAAAAAAAGGCTATACAACTGGCACACATTAACGTCAGTACATAAATAAGAATTTCGTTGTATTTCAACTAATATCCTTAGTACAAATATATTACTTGTAGCTCCCGTTGCTGTTTTTACTCGAAAATCTTCCAATGTTTTGGCAAACGCATCGAATTGTTTAAATTTATTAATAAGTTGGGAGGACATTATTGAATATCGTAGGCACTAGTAGTAAAAAGTTTGTATAACTTTACTGTTTAAAAAATAGCACAGAAGATATTTTTACAGGGTGGTTTTGACAATTGACAAACAAGGCATTTGTTGAATACTGACGTGAGTAGGTAATGACACATTTGACGTTTCTGTTTTATTATTGGTTACTAGTAAAATCCTAAAGTTTTAGATTCATGCTATTTTGCCTAGACGGAAAATCAAAATTGTTGTATTGTATTATTATCATTTATAACTTAAAACTTAGATGTTTTGGGTTACGGATTGAATTCAATGGTAATAAAATAAATATTATCAATGGCAGACATTATTTTGCAAGGTATTTTCTCTGCTTTATTTATTTATAGTTAGTGGCATGTAATCATGGTTATTTTTTACTTAGTAACGTACATGTAATGTACAAGAATCATAAATAATATAAACAGAATAATTTCGCCGAAAAAAAACCGAATTTCGATGCGATCAAAGGGTTTCTTTTTACAAGCCCTATGGAGGGTCTTACAGTGTTGTTTGATCTTCTGGACAATTCCCCTTACGGTGGAAATGTGGTTTATGGTGCCTATAAAAAGCTCGTCTGTTCCGGGTAAATAAATGTCGTCACGTATCTGATTAAGTACTTTATTTCTATTTGGAAACTCAAGGGACTAATTTTGTTTTGTTTTGTTTTGTTGGGTGCTGGATAGTGATATTATCTACGTCCTAAGGAAAAGACGAATAATTGGTAATTTATTTGTATTAATATCCTTATAGAAGTGACTTATAATGTTTTACCTGAGAATAAAGCTCTTCAAGCCTAAACTTTTTCGGTCACAGTTGGACGGAAAGTCTTTGCTTATGATTTACTCTCGTATATTCCTGAATATCCTGCAGACTATAACTGTGGGGCAATTTTAGTGCAAGGTACGCTGTTCTATTCGATACATTCCTAATCTCCACTACATTGCGTCTGCTGACTGTGTTGACAAGGAAACTAATGCCAATTGGGTAAAATCGGTCTTCCTTTCAGAAGTAGGAGAGATTTTGATAGACATCTGTCTAGACAACAAATTGCTAGATAAAGCCAAGACACGCCAGATACTATTATTCAATTATATTTTGTATTACGAAATATGTTTGAGATATGTAATATTATTCGTGTTATGAGATTTGACAACGAGTCAAGCAGAGCTTCGTCGGTTAACAGCAGAATGCGTAGCATGAAAGCGAGGTTGATATTAAATTATAATATTTAGGACTGCAGATCTTCGTCACTTGTATTATTTAGTTTAATCTATGCGAAAAGATCTATTATTAATTGTTTTTTTATATTCCTCTGTTTATTGTTTTGTTCAATGTTTAAGTTCAACCTAATAAATTTATATCATTTTAGTTCCGCAAACAAAACTAGATGGCGTTAGTAGGATATTTCTGAATCACGGTATTAAGATTTTTGTAGATGGTTTATGACATCAATGGTTTAAATAATAGTGTGCTATACATAAGGCAAATTTATTTGTTTACTTTGTGTTAGTACCAACCGTCTCCCTAATCCCCTCACCTCCCTCCTTCTTCGTACATGGTCCTTCGAGCCGGAACCATCTTATTTTATAAGAGTGGACTGGAAGGTTTTTTTGTAGCAACGGATTCGCGGGCAGTGGAATGCTGTCGCAAACGCAAGTCAGACGACCAAGTGCAGGATGTCTTCACTTTGGACAGTCTCCTAACACGGTGACTGTCAGGCGGAGCCAGCAGTGAGGTGCGACGGGAGCGTTGCAGTCAGGAAACTGCGACGATAGCGGGCAGCGAAGTCCGAGGCAATTCGACTTCAACGGGCTATGGTGCCCGAGACAAGTCAACGGGAAGCGGATCACGAAGCTGTGTGATGCTCAAGTCACAAGAGGAACAGAAGAGGTTAAGTAAAACCGAAGAAAAAAGTGAGTTAAAATTTACATTAAGTATAATAATTTTCTTAAAACTAATGGTGAAAAGTGAATGAAGTCTTTGGAATCCAAAGTGAATGATATTAGTGTTGGCAATATTGAACTTTAGAAATTACTATAAGAACTGAATATTATAAATCAAATTGGACTTAGAAAATTTCAATGTAAATTGTGCATGGTAGTTAAGGAAGCTAAGCCCGATGGTACGGGGAATCCATGCCCGATTTGTGAGCAAATAAATACATACACCCAAACGGTTTAGTCGACATTGGACAGATTCTACTTTAGACATCATAGTTTAGTATGGACAGATTCTACTTAGGACAGATTCTATAATGGACAGATTCTGATTGGACAGATTTTGAAAAAAAATTAGAGAATTGTATAAAATTGTTTTGTAGTGAACACTATGTATTTATTGAGGTACGTTGTTTCTATAAAGAGTACATAAATAAAGATTTGTATGTACTTACTTTAATGATTTTTGACATGTTTTTATTCAAGGATAATATTTAAATATTACCCCACGTTATAATAAACACCACGTTAACTATCGCGTCTCAATTTAAAAAAATGTAATTTTTTTAAATTGTAACGTAATCACAAATAAAAATTGGTATCCGTTAAATAATAGCTTTTCTCCATTGTTTCCACTGCGATTTTTATTTGTGATTACATTACAATTAAAAAAAAATACATTTTTTTAAATTAAAAAAGGTCCCGCAATATTTATTAACTTTCCTCTCTGTTTGTTCCCAATAATGAAGCTAAGCTACCTTAGCCTATACAGCCCATATTGTGTTATAATATTTTAATATACAAACGAAAACGATTTTACAGTTGTCGTATGGATATGTGTTAAGTACTGGATGTAAATTAAACATTTGCCTTAGAAACGATTTACCGGATGTCATTGATATGCTATCTAGTTTAGTTTAGGAGTGCTATACTCGTATGAAAGAATAGAAGTTGCTGTATTACATACGTCACTAGCAATATTTTTTTAAATTCTTTTTTTTATGTGATTGTAAAATACGTTTGTAACTAAATGAAAAATAATACTAATAAAACCTAACTATTGCAATGAGACTGATTGGTGTCCGTTAATTAATAGCTTTGCTCCATAGTTTTCACTGTGATTTTATTTGTGATTACGTTATTTTAAAAAATTACATTTTTTAAAATTGAGACGCGATAGTTAACGTGGGGTTTATAAATAAAAGTAAATATGTACCATAATTAAATATTATACTTGATCAAAAAAATATCAAAAATCATTAAAGTTAGTACATACGAATCATATTTATGTACTCTTTATAGAAACAAAGTACTTCAATAAATATATAGTGTTCACTACAAAACAATTTTATACAATTCTCTAATTCTTTTTTAAAATCTGTTCAATACAGAATCTGTCTTATGTAGAATCTGTCCCATGTAGAATCTGTCCAATGTAGAATCTGACCATTATAGAATCTGCCATATGTAGAATCTGTCCATACTAAACGATGATATCCAAAGTAGAATCTGTCCAATGTCGACTAAACCGTTTTATCCTTTGGCAAGAAATATTCAAATCCACACAGGTGCAACAACAACATACGTTTGATACTAATATGGATTGTGTGTTTGTATTTCCCTAAACAACTTTTCACATTTCCCTCTTAGAAGAGGAAGTGCCAAGAATGCTCATTTCTTCTAATGTATAAACATTGAAAACCTTAAAGAAAAATATATTCTCGTACCGACTTTAACTTGCTTTATCTATTAATGCACTTTTTACGTTCACATGTCTCAAACGAAATAGCCAAGTTAAGAAAACCAGACGCGGTCGACCTTCATACGTATAACCGTTACTGGCAAATTTTCATGAGCATTTCCGTAATGAGAAGGGCACGTTAACCAACACGTCCGGTTCCTTGTTATCGAAAGCTAACTGAACAGAACTGAACTTTTATCACGAAATATCGGTAATAATAATAACAATAAAATATATTTTATAAAAACGTTTTATTTTTGTATCTTTTGTAATATATAGATTACTTATAATATACACAGACATTTTGAAAATAATATCAATAATATTTAAATAAAACAATATTTATAAAAAAAAGTTCATTTAAAATGTCCCTGTGAGGAATGGTTCCAAAACACTGGCAGCATTACCTCGCTGAAATATAAGGCTAAGACTCTGTGCGAAGTAACCGGCAGCCTTTTGGTCCCCAGAGACAAGAACAAGCTTGGTCGACATTTCTGACATAAACTTTCTCGTGTCAGAAGACCACGGTCACATAGTCTCCATTGCGAGCGCCGTAAATATGTAATTTTCCATCAAATCATTATATTTATGACGTTTGAGACTTTGGGTGTCTTCGGCAGCGGCTCCAGCATATGTTGCAGTATTGCTGACGTGCGATGGAGCCAACCTATCGACACATGTTACGTCCCATACTAGGTGACGCTGAAGACTCCACGATATTAAGGTCATCCCATCGGGTCTTTTGCCATCTTTTCTCAAAAGATCAGTGGCTTCTAATGTAGCTGGCACAGAAACGGTAGCAAGTTGCTAAGCGCTCCTGGTACAAGACAATCCATGTCGAACGAACATATAAACCTCTCGACCACCTATGTAACGACATAGGTGAGGCTCGCATATCTGGACACTGAGTCGGAGACCTACTGCTATTTGCAAAGCTGTAGGATCCAACATAGTGCCTATGTTTTTAGACGGGACTGCGTTTAACCAATACCCCGATTCGCTTTGTGCTACTGCAAGTAAACGGGCATTATCAATGTTGTTTACACACAGCTCCAAAACACAAGCAAAAACAGCTTTTATCGCTAGCAAATTCCAAGCGGATTGTTTATAGCTCACTAATGTGGTGTTGTCCTCATTTCGAAAGGATCCCCTCCAGGCCGCCAGCGCTTCCGCTATGTACGTAGCCCTAACATCAGCTATGTTTGTATTTAAAATGTCTGTGATGAGGGTAAGAGTACTATGGCAGAAGGCCAGGAAAGCCAGGAGAGCCAAATTTTATGTCGTGCGGACACCTAAACCACCGAATGCTCCTGTTACTTGCGTCCAGGAGCGGTGATCAAATTTTAAATTTAGAATTTTTGTTAAACAATTTTGTATATTTGTATCTAAAGATTTTATTACAGAATGATATTTGCAAAAAGGACAACATAAGTACATAAATTTTGGCGCGAATAAGCAAAGTCATAAAATGTATAATGCCATATGAGGTTTTAAATCAAAAAGATCATTTGTAATTAAGTTAAAATTGTTTAATTTAGAATTTATCATTGGTAAAAATGCATCATCCAGTATTGGAATTAAATTTTAATTAGTGCCTCCGTTGGTCCAGTGGATTTAAGCACGATCGTCAACCAAGAGATCCTTGCTTACATTTTAGTTTAGACAAAGTTAATGTTTTTTTGTTTATGATATTGATATTAAGTGTAATGTTATTAAATTTTTTAAAAAGATTAATAATTTGTGATGTCGTTAGTTCACCCGAAAATAATAATTCACATTTACTAAAATTTAAACCAAGCCCGATATTATTAAATCGACGAATAATAAATTACAGATCCTCCAATACTGTTGACGTAGTTCCTCCCAAAGAACCGTCATCTAGGTACCATACATTAAATTCTGAATTTTGTTGATTGATTATTGGCTGTAATACCAAACTAAATAAAACTGGGCCGAAAGGGTCACCTTGTTGACATCCCACGCAGGACTCTATGACATCATTACCAAATAATAATTTTGAAGGAGTACCATAACATTGTAAGTATTTTGATTCATACAGTAGGCCGCCGACAGTTTATCATACTTTTTGAGAAGAAATGCAACGTATTGAGATTTTAATAGATACAGAATAAAGCACGATTTTTCTTCTGTTTGTGGATAATATAGTCTCACGTACTTATCTTCTTCTCCAATAGAAGTAAGATATCTAAAGTACAAGAAGAAGAAGAGACAAAATTAAGGAAATACGATTACCGCGCATTCGAAAAATGTAATAAAGGTCCCAAACAATGTGGAGACTAATCAAAGAATGAAATTAATCCAAATTACTCCTCCCAAACAGAGTTTCTGACAAAGTCGGGATGAACAAACATAGCTGTAGCCACAAGCTGATCGCGAAATAGCGCAGATGTCCCAAGGAATTTGTTTACTGAAACTACCTTATGCTCCATTACGGCTGCGTACATTTTGAAAGAGTGTTTATTTTTAAATTGATATGTAGAAATTGCAAGTGTTTATACGTTTTCTAACCAACTAGGACAATACAGTTAGCAATCGTTGCACAAGGCAATGTCATGAGTGGCGCGCCGCGAGCCGCCGCTGGGCACTTGACTCGCGATACTGCGCCTTTCATATTGCATCGGCCCAATAATAAAATTAATGAGCCGTTTATAACTGCGTTATATTTATTAGAAACAATATTATATTTGATATATTTTCTACATTCATCATCTATCTTGATCAAATAGGTCAGATACTACTTGATCAAGAAGTCAGAATTTTTCGAAACTGGTGATTGTAATTGAATAGGGTGGATGTGGATGGATATGGGGTGTAAGGGGTTCCAACCACCATCTCAGGAGGCCAAGCCCACCTAGCCTGCACGTGGTGCAACCTGCTATAACAGACGAGGCTCTGGCGACCGGCTGATTCGGTATCATCATCATCATCATCAGCCTTTCTTAGTCCACTGCTGGACATAGGCCTCTTCCAAAGGAGGTTGGACTGGAGGCGGCCTGGACATTTAGCCGTGCCTATTTAGGCTGCGCTATACCGAATCGGGTGTAAGGGGTTCCAACCACCAT
>DWMG01001912.1:0-14189 GCA_018244855.1 Elbella merops | reverse complement strand
TGTTTATGATAAATCTCGTGTTAATTGGTGTAAATGGTTTCTGTAATCGTTCTAATTAACAATAATAAATAAATAAATAAATAAATAATGAGAAACTTGGAAATATATACATAGGTTTATGATAGTTTAATTCGGTTTGAGTGTTTGTACTGTGTGAGACTGTAATATTACCTGCATAAGTACATTTGGAAATAATTATATAAATATTTTTCTAGTTTGGGATCAAATGGCGTCGTGTGAGAAATCCGACTACATTATAATTAGTATCAATTAATCGTGTTCCGTACAAATATCTCAATTAAGTATTCAGGCACAGTACGTAAATATGCATATAAAACATGTTTCTGTAATATTTTTATTTATTTCAAATACGTCGTAAGTTATCATCGTAAACTAAGTTACCGGTTACTGAGATGTACTCAGCAATGACACTTAGATGCTAAAATGTTCAAAATTAGTTTTCTAAAGTGGCATACTTGTGCCTGATTTAAACTAGAATTTCAGCCCTATTTAACAGATATAGCTGTATATGGACAACTAAAAATATTATACTCAATAACTGTCAGCCGTTTGGTTATCGCTGATATGAAATAAAGAATCCCCTCTAAATTCAAAGTAAAAATGGTATGAAACAGTCCACTAACAATGTATACGCAAGCAAGGGGAAAACAATCTACAAAGTAGGAAATGTTTAGTACCTACGCCGCTCCCTGTCGCGTCTATTTATAAAGCAAATTGCTTGCCTCTATGCGAACATTGACACTTAAAGACCAAACCTATCTCGTTAATTTAATGATAGTTTTTACAGAGTACCATTTAAAAAAGTTTAATATTTGCGGCAAACATTCCATTGCACTACTATATATAGGTACATATGTACTTACAAGTACTATAGCAACCTGTATATATCTAAACATTAGTCCTATAAGATAAAATGATACAAAATTATTTTCAGATATTTTACATAAATAAGATCAAGTGGATGTTTCGCAGCGGCCGTTTCCCTGGCAGGGTACGGGCAGCGCGGCTGCTCGATAACGGAGTCTGCGCGCACAGATCAATGGATCTTTTTAGGGATGTCACTGCCGTATTTATTAAACCGACGTCAACGACATGAGTGGTCTTCAGAAGAAGCGCATGAATAATATGGCTTTTCCCTGTGAATGTGTCACTGCTGCCATTATTGGTGAAATTAGGAATAACGCTTCCATCGTTGTTTTAAGGTGGCAACCGTGTGGTAAACATATACGCCCACTTAAGAGATGATCCAGCGTAGTGTTTAGGGCGAGAAAGATATAAAGCAGAATATTAATCTTGTTTAGATAACTTTAGACCACAGGAACGTCATACTATTGAATTGCTCGCATCCCTGTTAGCTAGCTCTACATAAAAAGTATCAGATACTACTACTGAATTATGAGAGTAGTAAAATATTAATTACATTCCTATTATACATATGTACATTTTGTGTAACGAGCTAACAGTTATAATTTCAAGACATGAATTTTAAATAAACACAGTTGACAAACTTCGCAAAGCGCTAACCCTACGCGCTCGTCCTACGCCCTCGCGAAGCCTCACTCTCAGTTGAGCCTTCGGGTAGCCGCGCGTTTCACCGCTCTCCCATTCTCTATTGTTACTTACCGTTTTTTTTTTCAGAAGCTTTTAAATATGCATGCAGCGTGCAGTTAAAAATCATTATCGTTTTCGGTATTGTAATTGTGTCTTTTAGAAAAACATGGATTGAATACAAGGTAAAACAGTAAGTAATTGTGACGTTACATAATATTTAACAAACTTTGTTAACTGCGCAGTTCTGCCTGTGTTTGTTAACTAATTAGGGTCCTACTGTGCACTGACTATGTATGTACTACTTATGTAAATGTTGTGGGTAAATAATTAAGCTAACACTTTAATCTACAATTTTACTGAAGTTGACAGCTTTAACGTATTTTTTCAGAAACCTTGCTCTTAAAAGATGAAAGTGAAGGAAATATCAGAAGATGATCCCAACAGCGAAGAGATTGTTCCTATCCCAGTGCAAATATTCTTATGGAGACAAATTACGCCGTTTGTGCGCCCCAGACTAGGCAAAGGCCACGACGCAGCGTGCATGGTATGTTTAAAGGCAAACAAATTACAAGCTTTTGCTCATTTAAGTACATTACAATTCATAACTTAATATAGATTGTTATTATAATTCTCAAACAATTTTACTATTAAATGTTTCGTGAGTGTTTATACACATGATTATAAATGTACCTACTTAACTCACGTACGTTTTTCGGGATGGCCCGACTAGTTTCGGACCTGTACGAGGTCCTTCCTCATGAGCTCCCAGGAACATGAGGAAGGACCTCGTACAGGTCTGAAATTAGTCGGGTCACCCCGAAAAACGTACGTGAGTTAAGTAGGTACATTTATAATCATTCTCAAACAATTTCAATACGATTAGGTGTTTGTATTAACAGGACGGTTAGACAGTGAAAAATCGATTTGAATAGTTGCTTATGTCAATCAGTGAAAATAACTTGGATCGTGTGTGGTTACATTTTATCATAAATAGGTAAATGTTGCGCATATGTAATTATGCAAAATTTTAAATGTTATATGTCGCAAAAGCATACACCACATTTATGATACTCGTAGACTAAGGATATCGTAACACCGTTCGATGTTAAATAATGTCTTAACTACGCTTATAGTAAATATCTAACGCATTCCACTTATTTGTTCAATACACGCAGTTCTGTCAACGAGCTCCAGGACACCATGTAAGTTTACGTCCGCTTTACACTTCTTTCGCAAATCTATTCTTGTTACATAACATATCATTACCTCTTCAAAAATATGAAGAGAATCGAGGCGAGTTTGGCTTGAGATGTCCGGTAAAGATTTTTCAGAATAATTTAAAAAAAGATTGCCAAGAAGAATTTAAAAGAAATATCGGCACTCTTACATAATAAAGCTGCCCAAGGCAGCAACGTAGGGGACGTTAGCAGCCGTGCTCTTCCATCCCCTACTCACATGCCCAGCGAGGGCATTATGTGTAAAAACGTCTTAGAGAAGGCCTATGTTCAGCAAAGGACTTAAATAGGCTGATGACGATTAACAGTAATATGTATTTTAATAAGCTCAATTAGTCTAGTCAATAAGTACTGTTTTTTCGCACTTTTTTAAGCAGCCTCGGAAATATATGAAGATGAACGTGAACATGGCTGATAACTGGTGAAACATAGGGGTGTACTACATTCGTTTGCCTATCCCTTCGGGTATTACAGGCGTGATGATACGTTTTGTTACGAACTCTTTTTTAAAAATGATAATTTTCATCAAAGTTATGGATTACAAAAAAATCAATTATGCTATATACAATGCATTTGTTTATAACAAATTTTTAAACAATAGGAGATAAAAATTAAAAAATATATATTCTTATATAGATTCTGATGGGATGAAAACGCATTATTAATAATATTTAAAAAAAAATTCGATTATTTATTGAACTTTTTCATTGTGAAATTCGATAAATTGATAATAAAAAACTGAAATTTTTTTTTTATTTCTTCAACGGGTATCGATTCTAAACTTTTATTAGCATAGCTCCAAAAAAAGGGAAAAAATTCCACGTCCATAGCTAAGAAAGCATTTATTGAATTTTTTCATTTCTTACATTTCATATTTTATATGATAAAAAAAAATTTATTGCGAAAATAGCACAAACGAGTATGGCTTGCGCGCGCCGAGCACCCGATTTCGAGTCTATTTTCACCCCTCTGGGAAAATTATAAATGTTGATCCTACAGTTCTGGCAGGTGGAACAATTCTATAGGAAATTTCATCCTTTTTCAGATAAAAAATAAATTCAATTAGTTTTTGAGAAATTTTCAAAAAACAGACCCTTTTTTTTACTAAATTATAGTAAAGTGGGCCATTTTTAAAAAGTTTTTAGACGCTATTCCGAATCGAATAAAACTTCAACCCTAATTTTCCAAGACTGCTGAATAGAGTTCGAAAAAAAAGCACTTCTAGATTAAACAGAGAGTCCGAGATGTGGCCAACTTCAACATAATGTTGTGAAATTTAAAAGTGAACGGCAGTAACTAATTTTATTAGTATTGAGTATTTTCAATTAAATTAAATTAATATTTTTCAATTAAGTACATTTACATAATTGAAAAAGAAATATCCAATACAAATTCTCCTAATCTAAGAGCATCAAGTATTCAAACCTGCAAAATCGTACAAATTACATTTTAATAATCCTGATGAGACCCCTCGGCTTAAGCCTGTGTTTCTGTTTTCTGCCAGATATATGTCACATACATACGGTGCCTGAAAATATTTATATAAAATTAAATACGAGCTGTCATTCATGTCTATTTTCGCAAAATTACTCTCTCTTTACAAATTAATTCAGAAAGTTTAAGTTTTTCTAAAAAATAAACATTAAATTATGGCAACATTAACTTTACACACTGAAGTTTTGTCAGTTTGAAATTGTTATATACATTGTAATGTAATAATGCAGAGCTGTCCATACTCTTACTCCCTAGTATTTACACCGTTAGGTGCAAGGAAATTTGCCATATTTTATTATTATAATATTAGTATACAAAGTTTTATTCTATAGGCAAAAATATCTATTATCATGATTGTAACTTCAGCTGAATAAACAAACTTGAACAAATCGCTTGTATTTCATTAACCGGTAGATTTTCCAAAATTTTAAAAACATTAGTATTATCAACATATTAGAAGGGTGAATGTTACAAAGATAAAACTTGTTCATATGTAAATTAGCAATACTCACTGTAGGTATATTTTTAAATGAACTTTTAATTATATGTTTTTTTCTATTACCTTTACATAGGAACTCAAAGAAGCTTGCAAGGTAAGAGTACATTATGCATATTTCGTGGCAACTATAATAAATCTAATGTTTTCATAACTTATTCGGGGAAATAAATTTTTTATCTGCATTTAAGACATAACAGGACCCAATCTTGTAAAATTTCTTGTATAGTTTTAATAAATATATATGACATAATGTAATATTTTTTTTTATATTTCAGTCTTTTGAGAAAGTCCTAGTACAGAATTTGCGTTTTGGGCTTTCAATCAGTCTCTCTGAAGCTATAGAGGCCATACCACGATGGCGCCTAATACAAGCCGCTCTGCCACATGTGATGCATGCACTAGCAGCTCTACTGCACAATCGGTATTTATATTTAAATTATTTTCCTAACTTTTTATCATATTCTTGTTGGCATATGTAACAGTTTCAATACTCTGGAACAACAGATTTTTTTTCTGAAACATATTTAGTTTTAATAATCTCTGTCAACATGTAATTTTGAAGACCTGGTCTCCTAATACAATTTATTGTAAATATTAGGCTCCATTAGAGATTCATGATATATGATAATGTGATAAACATTATGGCATTCCTTTGGCTCTATTGGACCATTCCCTACAGTCCTAAGCACCATAAATAAAATGATTTACGAACAAACCTTTTTGCTTTGTAAAATTATTAGAAAGATTTATCAAGTCTTAACAATGCTGCAAGCATAGTGATGGTGCTTCTGCTGTTAAGTCTAGAAAAGTTGTGGTGTAACCTTCTTGATTTTGTTATCTTGAAAGTCTTAAGAAACCGATTGCCTTGTTGGTTGAGTGGTTGCAAGCATGACTGCTGATCGGGAGATCCTGGTTTCTAATCCCAGGTTGGTATTATTGGAATTTTCTAATTTACAATTCGTAGTACAGACTCTGAGTCTGGATCTGTGCCCGGTGTATGGCAATAGACTCACCACCTATTCCATGGGACTTAAACATAACGGGTGAAATGTGGGAGAGTACTATACTCCTCTACCTACTCCTATGGGGATTACTGGTGTGAAGCTACATTCTTAAAAAATTGTCATAATTCCCACTGACTTATAAAAATTACGAATAGTAATACTTTTAATGAACGTTTGAATGATGTTGAAAATCAGATGGTCATAAAAAAACAAGGTATTATTACACCTGAAATGTTCCAAAGGGTAGCCAGAAGATTGTACTACACCCCCACATTTCACCACTTAGATTTACATCCCGCCATGGAATTGATATTGAGCCTGTTGCTATTCAGGGGGCACAGTTCAAATTCAGAGTCACCACTAGAAAATCTAATTTAAGATAAGTCAGTAATATGCAACCTGAGAATGGAACCCAGGACCATTGGTATCATTACCATCATCATAAAACAATCTTCTTAAAATATGCTCTGTGCACCTTAATTTTAGATACAGAGTAAAAGACAATATGCAGTCCCTGGGCAATGTAGAGACCAAACTCCTGTACACATTGCATTGGATCCTCTTGGATGCTTCAGATGAATGTGCTGACAGTGATTATGACAATGGAAAGTACTTTACCAATCCATTCTACTACCTGTTCTCCATACCAGCAATGACAGTAAGACTGACAATAATTGATATTGATTATAAACAGAATATTTTTAATACTGTTTGCTCATATGAAGTAGTTATAAATTGCAAATACAAATTAATTATTTTTTTAGCTTTTTGTATTTCTCTTTGCCCCGTTATCACACCATCTGAAAGAATCTGATTTCACAAACAACTATCGATTGGAAAATGGACTTAAAATGTGGCAAGCTTTATGGGAGTTCCGTCATCCTGATGCTGCATGCTTCACCACACTTGTTAAGCCTAAGCCAAAACCCCTGGGCGGAAAATACTCTAAGAGACATCAGTCAGGGGATGTGTTTATAGGGCGTAAGTGGCCACTAAGTAATCTTCTTTCATTTATCCTTATATCACTATTCATTTCTACTGTATCTTTTGTGTTTCTGTTACACTTGTTATCATTTTAAACAATAGAAAAAGTTAGAGTATAATGATTAGAATAGGAGATTACATTAAGATTAGATAATTTGTACATGATTAAACAATCATCAGCATATGGCATAAGCTATCATGATTTTTATTACATTGCTCCAATGGTTTTTTAATAAGGGGTACATAATTTAAATTTTCATTCAACCAGGTAAATTATCAAAGGAAGAGGGTGGTGTAAGTGGCAGCCCCCCTAGCCAACATGTTTCTGTTTCTCAATCAGAGGCCCCTTCAAAACAGGCCAGTACAGAAGATGAAGCTTGGATCTCATCACCAAAGGACACAATCTTTCCAGAAACAATTCCAGAAGAAAGTTCAAGTACTGAAGAAGAACATGTGGTATCCATATATTGTCTCATTACTTTTTAAACAATACACAAGGTCAACATGTAAAACTTAGTTAATGGACTATTTTCATAAGTGAATAATAAATTCAATATCAACAAATAATTGTAATTTTACGATTTTTTTGTTTATTGCAATCATGACTCTGTACTGATTTCTTAAGCATTAGAGCTTGGCCTAAGTTGACGTAAAGAATGTCCTAATTATATAAAGTTCCTGTATTATATTAATTTTGTGTTTTATCTCTTGTTATATTGTCATTTGAATGATATTCTTTCAGTTCATTTACCGACTGCCCTCTGAACAAAACTACACTGGAGAAAATAAAGGAACATACACCGTTTACGCGGCGGACCCCAGTTTATTTCAAATGCGGAGGCCCGACAGTGCTAAACCTGTCCTGCCCGGTATCAAACCTCTGCCACAGATAACTAAAATGAGGTGTTTATCCAATTTTATAATTCTATAGTAGTCATTGTTCAGTTTTCTTATTCTGATACACTACGTACATACATATATACATACATATATATATACATATATATATACATATATATATACATATATATATACATATATATATACATATATATATACATATATAAGTTAAGCAATCAGATATCTGTCCTAACAGAAATCGAACACGAAATCGTAGCAAAGAAAAATGTGTTAACCATAATGTGCAGAAGCGCTTAGCAACAACTTCAGTGATTATTTTTCAATAATTAACAACTGGAAAGTTCACTAGAAAAAATGTGACCAGAAATTACAAGAAAATAAAATTAAAATTGTAGCACACGATTCAGTCATAAGATCCCGTAAGAATATATATATTTGGCCTCTACCTACTCCGTATGGGACCTGACTTGATGGTGTAATAAAAATTTAAGTTGAGGTTGTGCTCGTAGCATTTTGCTTCAGTTATTTGTTGGTAATACGAAAAAAACACCAGGCGCACAACATGGCACGGAAAGAAAAGTAAAAAGCTGTCCAACTTTCCGATTGGTCAGAAGTTATTTTTTTCAGTACATTTAGTCGGAACCTAATTCCGCGGCTTGTTATCCATCAACGTCAAAACGGCCTAAACGCGAGGAATATATTTTCCGTAGTGGGAATGAAATATCTGTAGATTTTGAGGGAAGTTGGCAAAGGCGAGGCTTGATTACATTCAAATTCACACTCATAAACATTCAGGGTTTCATTTAGAGTTCTTGTGAGAGTTATGAGCGTCAAGTGGCCTATTTAAGAAAAATGTGCTCGTGGAATAAGGCCTCTAACAATCTAATATACAGACACATTTTATTCAGCTGTATTTCGCGTGCAAGTGGTCTAAATCTTACGAATATTTGTCTCCATGCGAGAACAGTCACTGGATAGATAAACAGTCTTCGAGTTGAAGTGAGCTTAAATAAGGCATGCTGCCCTTTTGCAAGTCATAGTTTATATTGTAATAAATCTTGGAAACTAAATTAACTTTAAATTGGTTACATTTTTTCAAAGAATGCCAACAATCCACTGTCCCGATATCTAGGACACGAGCACTGAAGATGTCCCAGATATGTCGCGAAGGACAGATTGTTGCTGCGATGTTTTGCTGTGTATTATACTTTTTCTTTACAAAAACATTATATTCTTCCCATTTATTTAAAGATAAAATATTTTGCCCTTATAATTGGTATCTTTTTGCTGCCTCTTGTATGCAAACTGAAATAGAATTGAGAAAAAAATGACTTACATTTTCTTCTCAATTCTACATTTGGGAATATTTTTGAAAGAAGTCTTGCGTGTTGATCTGATTTATGAATACTGCCTCTGATGCTATTTCTTCCACTAAACTGCAATGTTGCATATATTTATTAAAATGACTTATAGTTGCTTAACTTAACAAAACCTCATCTGCTTAAAAATTTCAGCTATAAGCGTTTGGCATATTTCTTTAAATCAAATGCTTCAGACTATATTATATAACCTGATACATATAACCAAGAACTCTTTCAGGCAAAGATGAATGGGAATTTTCTAAGCATGCAAATAAATTTTATTAATTTAAATTCTAGTACACGAGTAGTAAGTCGAATCATATACAATAATAAAAAAAGACAAATAGGTTTGATTTGACAGATATATTTATCAATCTTCTGTTTTAAACGTTCGCGTCTGTTCGTCGATGTAGCGCAGAGGACACCCTGAAGACCCACCACGGGCACATCTCCGTCGGGACGTTTTCCCGCAAATCACGTTTATTTTTTCCCCCAAAACCCTTATTTTCGTCTCAGAAAGCTTTGAACTAATACAGTATTTATTTTTCTTGTTTACGTTACCGCAGAATTCGTTTTAAAGTTTAAATATATAGAAAAGACCATTTTTAATTTTGCTTCTGTATACATTTATTATCGGTGGTATGGGCTCGTAGTAGAAGCAAGTTATTAACATTTTTATTTTCGATGTCAACAATTAAATTATAATTACTCTTTTCAATAGAATTTCTTATCCATATTATATAAAGGCAAATCCAGTACAAAATTATTTTTCATAAATTAATGTACAAGAAAAAACGCAATGATAGCCTAGTGGTTCAGAATTCAGCCTCTTACGCCGGAGGTGCTGGGTTTAAATCCATGGCGCGCTCCTCTTTACAAAAACAGGTTATAAGTTTAAATATCACCGGCTAGTGGTGAAGGAAAACATCGCGAGGAAACCTGCACACCTTAGAGTTTATTTGTAAAAAAAATATTGAAAATGTGTGAAGCCTGCCAAGCCGCACTTTGTCAGCGCGGCAGTCTATAGCCTAAACCCTTTCAATATGAGAGGAGACCTATATTCCAAGATCGAAATGATAAATGGGTCGATTATTATTATTATTATGAAAAAAAGACGCTTATGAGAAAACCTCAGAGCTGAACACAAGCCTGTTAGAAGGCTTTGATTTGAATGAATAATTATACATTTTAAATAATGAACGTTGACCATCAACTATATATATATACCGAAACATAAATCATATCCAGTAAAGAAAAGTAAGCCGATCCGCATTGCAAAAATACAAGTTTCGCTCACCTAACGAACTTAAAACAGCAAAGAACGGCCTCTCGGAGATATATATTTATGCTAAGGAGGTAAGTAACTTGCCCTAGCATGGAGGTAACCCAGTTATGCAATACCCCTTCATAATCCTTTATATATGTACATATAAGCTTTTCACATGACGTAATCATAACATGAAGCCGTGCATGTTATAACATGACTAAGCCGTACAGAAGTTTCGGAAAAGATATTAAATTAATAGGGTCATTACACTAAGCTGCGCCCGACGCAGGTGCTCACTAAACCACACGTAAACTAAACTTTCAATTTTGGACTTAGTTTCACTTTAGTACGTCATAGAATGTGCAATAATAATTAAAAACAAAAGTTAGCTTGAGCCCTCTTAACGATTTTATGCCCTAGCTTGTACAATACTTCAGTTCGAAGCAGCCGGTGTCTTTAAGCCAGTTACATCCAACTAGCCCAAAACGGCTAAAGTAACCGATTCGACATATAGTTCTCCTGTAGACAACACAGTAAAACACTATAATTAAGATTTTATCGAGGCCGCCCATATCAATATCCTTATACAGAAAATACGTAAATTCCACTAAATCTAGAACAGGAAACGAATATAATAACATAATATATAAGCATGTTAAATCATTGTTCACAGAATGAACGAATGTTTAATCTTATGGCATCTGCAATATGTACAGATTCTATTGTATGCCGTTTGATTACATTTTTATTCCATTCCATTGCATTTAATATAATTCAATTGCATATAATTATATACCAATCCAATCTATTCAATGTTTTCCATTCCAATCCAATCCATTCCATTCTATTACAGTCCATACCGTTCCATTCTATCCTACTCTAACGCACAAAGCGAAAAGTTACAAATGATGACCCATGTATTTCTATGAGTTCCATAAGTCTACTATAACGCTTGGACGGGAGATTGGGAACAGTCAATATTCATGAACGTGTACTAGCTTCACGAGTTCCGGCAAGTGATTTCCGGCTCGCCAGTTAAATAAAACAAACAGTTTTCAATCCTTCAAGCCTTTGAAGCTCTTTGAAAACTTAATCACGTTTGATGGAGATAGATCCGTACATTCATCTTAGTAGGGCATTTGAGTATGTTTCGGGCCAAATTAACTGGACCCGGTGGCCATGACTCTTTGGTATCAAATCATCTCCCATATTTAAATTATAATAATTTTATTATGAGATAATGCATATAGTATATCCAGTGTTAAGATAACGGTATTAGAACTAAAAACCTTAAACAAAATGCCCAGTAGAGAATCGAATCGAATACTTCTTATTCGAAGCTGATCACAAATGGTTGTTTATAATATACGTGCGATCGCCGACTGTGCTGTTCAGAACGAATTACAGTGTGTCCTAATAACAAATGGGTTCAACGGTATTACTGCTAGATTCAAGCGTATTGTACTGTAATAGGTATAAGTATATAAAAAATAACCATCATCATCATAATCCTATCTCAGTCCACTGCTGGACATGGGCCTCCCCCAATGAGCGCCATCGCGCCCTGTCCTCGGCTTGGAATAAATAATAATCCAAAAATAACCGTAATAACCGAATTCGAAGATCTATAATATCCTTTAAATATTACCACTAAGATTCGGTTTTTTAAATACATATAAAATCTAGTAAAACTGTGTATGGAATACGAGTAGAAGTATACACTAATTCTTGGGACTTTTAACGGAATCGATTAAGCATTAAACATATGAAATATATAATGAAAATGCTGACTAAACGTTTGTTCAGAAAACAATCTATTTGTCACAACTCTTACAGCGCTAACAATTGGTGTGGATGCGAAGAGAACGTACACGGAAATAATAACACTTTGTCAAATATACTTTGGAGTTGTTCAAATTTTGTTCCTCGTACAATTCGACTGGAAATGCTTATATAACTATATCTGATAGCTCTAAGCAGAGCGGTTATAAATCCTGCTATTTTGAACAGGGACTTTGATGCGCACAAATTATAAGACAGACAAATTTGATGCAGCGGTAACATATCAATCTGCCAAGTGATTATTCAGGGTTCAATTAATTCTGCTATATAACGATGCATATTTCCTCAAAACTGTTTTGTTCAGAATAATACTCAATTTTGGAAATAAAATTTTCATAATAAAAAAATATCTTATTTAAGTTTTAAATTATTTAAGTATATAAGTTTCTTTTAAAGACTATTTGAAAAATCAATTCATTCCCATTCCAAACACTCCTGGAAGTGACGTAAAAAAATGACCTATTAATAAAACGCGCAGTACAAAATCCGAAAAAATAATGGCGAAGTTCTAAATATATCGTAAAATGAAATCATAAACTATCACGACCAGCAAAAGTGCTTTAAAAATTCTGGTTTTATTGGCCTAATAAAAAATTCCGA
Source organism: Elbella merops (assembly GCA_018244855.1). Taxonomy (NCBI): domain Eukaryota; kingdom Metazoa; phylum Arthropoda; class Insecta; order Lepidoptera; family Hesperiidae; genus Elbella; species Elbella merops. The sequence continues at coordinate 1,470 of DWMG01001912.1, read as the reverse complement.
CGCCACTTACGATGGTTCATCTTTGTGCAAACCAATACGACAACTAAGCGGAAAGCGATTGAAGAAATCATTGGAGGAAAGTGTGCTTGACATTTTCTGAACTGATTTAGCTAACTACACATATAATAGGTATAGGTACTATTATTTAAGAATGAAACCTGACCCTGTATGGGTATAGAGTAGTACCCGATAAATTATGCATTTAATATATTAAATAATAATAATTTATTTGGTCACAAATTTGTACATTAGATTTCCTTACAATTTTACATTTCTAAACAATAAAGAAAATATTATGTGAGGAAATAATCCACACTAGGCGAAAGGCCTGTATCGTGGGTGCCAGGTCATAATAAGTTAATTTAAAAGAAAACGACGAAACGTCTTAACTTAATATTATGTAACGACTCAAACTAACATAGCAAGCTTAGGGAAAAAAGAATTTGAAGTTAATGTTAAAGGCAATCTTCTACGAATTGTAATATACACTCCATACGCTTTTGTTTGAACAGAGCCTTACAGATCGGTATAAAACGGTTTATATGAAGCTTTGCCATTAGAAACGTAAATGATTGTAGTATTTATTACCTTCATATCAGCTTCTGATGATCTGGTACTTATTGGGATTGTATAAATTCAAATATCAGCTAGTGGAACTTTTTATTATACGCATATCATAATAACAATAATTTGTTACTTAGTAAATATTTATGTAGGAATTATGATGAAATCTATTCTGCTGTTTCTTGTAATAAAAATAAAAGGAGTAGTATATTTAGATTCGCCTTTTAGTGTTTTGTTTGTTGTTGGAGATACAAATGAAACTCGCTGCCTTATATTAGACTCAATGCAGCATCGATTTGTATAAGCTTAATGATAGATATTATTTTACGATAATAAGGGACTAAGCTTCGCTGCTAGTGCTAGTTCACTGACCGAGAGCTAGGTCCGCTCGTTATGGATATATTTATGTACTGACTTTCGATTTACAAATGGTACAGAATAACTGAGAGTTAATTAATAAGAGCGGAAGCTTCTAGAACTATTTACTAATAGTGAAGAGTAACTAGAGTCAGTTTGAAAAGTAACGTATAATTATGGACTTTATTATTTATATAGTAATTACTCTGGTGGGAACAAAGTAAAATTCATATTATAAATGTTCAAATGTAAAAAATGTAAATTGTACAGTGCCTATATTAAAAAAATATAGTCAATGTTGGTATGACCTCCTTTGTAATGCAAAAATTAATTTAAATTTTCTGTCAGCTTTCATTGAGAAAGCCATTACTATTATTTTGCTTTCTGTCATGCATTTTTCCTCCGAAAGCTAAACTCAATATTCAAATTATATAATAATTATTATTAATGTATGTAATATTGTAATATATAATAATTTAATAAAAATATTATTATTATTGTTATGTCAGAGAATGTACACTTCTTCCAGTGTGTTGTAATAGACGGTAC
>DWMG01001911.1:0-14190 GCA_018244855.1 Elbella merops | reverse complement strand
GGTTCCACCCCTAGATCACAATAAAACAGCCGCGCACATTGTATGGGGTCGTGCTGCAGAATCTTCCTCCACCTTACGTGTGGTTTCTGGAATGAAAAATGAAGAATAAACATACTTGTGAACCGTTCTCTGGTCGAGTATTTGAATATAAAATATTTTGCCGACATAATATACGACTCTTTTATTGTAGAAATATATATTTTGCGATGTGTCTCTCAATGTTTATTTCGCGTTTTCATTTACATATTGTGTAGTATAATTTTGGGTTTCCGTACCTTGAGTTGTAAAACAGTACTATTAGATCTTCCCCTGTGCGGCCGACCCGCTGTCTGTCACAGCCGATATGCTCAGAAACTATGTGAAATTTGAATTTCAATACAGCAGTACATCGTAACAAGATAACGTTCCACATGTAAATTGCTAGGTTTTAGAGCGATCGTATGATTATTTACTTACAAATGTCTCCTATCATTCAGTGGAATAATCATATCATTTAGTGGAACGATAAAAGGGTCGAGAGAGGACGATTACTTGAGAACTTAATTTTAAAATAGATAATATTGTGAATAAACAAAAAACATTTCATAATAATTTTATTATTGACGAACTTTGTCACTGAGAGACCGCGTTGTTCCGCAAAATTATATATACAATAATGAAGAATAAAAAATCTACTTTCAGTTACCCTGAATCAGTTAGTCTGATGAGTTTTGCCCTCTCCGATGACGGAGTACCTACATAAAATGTTTTTTTATGTTTCACAGTACGCGAACTGTTTTGAATACATCAGGTGAATATTCCTATCGAATATTTAGTATCTGTGGAATATTTAATTTTTAGATTTACATTACTTTTTGCGACCATGTCTCCAAAAAACATTTTATTCGTTATGTACGTTGTTTGTTATGGTTAAAGCTACTTCTAAATTAAACTACCCCTATCTCTGTTATTTTATGCGTCCTACCATGGAATAGGGGGTGAGTCAATACCATTACATTAAACATCCAGACTCCGAGTCACTACCAAAGACCCCAAATTATAAAAACCTAACATTTCCATAGTCGAATCCAAGACTTCGTGATCGGAAAGCGCACTGGCACCTTTAGACCATATCGTAGCCTTGAGACAGAAGTAAAATTACTTATAGTAACGGTAGCTTCACGGTAGAAAAAGGTATGTAGCTTGCCCTACATGTGGTACTTGATCAAACGAGCCCCACACCCGTCATCAGCTAACTGCGTCAACTGCGGTAATAAATTAAACTGCACAACTAAGTCCATTTACCAATTACGAAATGTGAGCTCCTCATTATGGTAATTTATAAAAAACCAGTTATATTCATTAGCCAATTCCTGCTCAGACGTAACTTGACTGACTGGGCACAGGAAAATTTAAACAACGATGTTTAAACGTACAGATAGTTGTAATTAATTCCACATATAATTATAATACCTATTATCAGTACTCAGTATAATTGTATTATATAGACCTTTATATACTTATAAGAGGTAGAATAAGTACTCGGTTTGCCCGGGTAAGTATTAACGCTACATTATTATTTACTGTGAAGCAATCGCTGCTAGAATATTTTGTGTTTTGTTTTAATATTGAGGGTTGCCAGTTAAATGTTTATTTATCAGCGACCATCTTAGCGCTTAGAAGTAGCATCGCCTTTGCGACAAACTTCAATAGGAAATATACTCATTTAGGCGCACTTATATATACCATCATTTGCTTACCTGACTAATGACAGATACTAACAGTGCCTATTCCCGCAGTCCTATCAATTAACACTAATAGCCTTACTAACAAGACTAGACTGCCCCGTCGCGTCGGTCGAGCGTGTTCTGGGTTCAAATCCCGAGTCGTGTACTATTGGATTTTTATAATTTATAATTTCTACTAGTGACTCGGAGTCTGGATTTGTGTGCGATGTATGGCAATAGGCTCACCACCTATTCCATGGGACTTAAACGTAACTGGTGAAACGTGGGAGTGTACTACACTCCTTTGCCTACCCCTTCAGGGATTACAGGCGTATTGTTACCAATAGTCTTACTAACAATTTATTCTCGACTAAAAGACACTAGCTTTCCTATTGATCTAGTCCTATTTAAGATTTGTCGCAGATGACATCGGGCGGCAGGGGTCACTTACAATTGATATTTATTTCTCTCCCCACTTAATAAGATAACTTTCGGAACTTATTACTAAAGGAAGTTAACCATAAACATTGCTCCACAGTCTCATAATAGAATTAGTAGGAATAAGTGGACATTAAGTTACTTTACGTTAAAGTTACCCGAAAATACCTAATAGTTAATATCTGTGTTGAATAGCGACCGGAAAGCCAGTTGCGTCGGGATAAAGACATCTCCAAGGAAAGGGATAATGATGATATGCCAATCGCAAATGGACGAGGATAAATGCCCGCCCGGGAACTTCAATAGGCAATCGCTCTGCAAAATGACTTCGTCCAGAACCTGCACTGTTCCAGCTAGTTACGTGCTCAAAAATGTTCCAGAGATACTATTCATTCGTACATGAAGAATAAGGTTTTGTGTGGCGTCTGCGTGATCATTAAAATATGCAATGTATTTTAAAAAGGGAGTTAAAAATATATTAAATATACTACATATTTTAAATAGGGCATTTAAAATTTATCGATAAGTACTTAATATGCAATGTATTTTTAATAAGACTTTTGATTTTTAACTGGCATTAAAATTTTTTACTAAATATAATAAGTATAGCCATTAAACACGCGATTTATTTTAAAGATAGTGTTAATAATTTTTTAAATTATTTTTTTAGTTTTAACGATTAAATAGATATCGATTAAACGATAGGTAGCAATTAAATATGGCAATGTATATTGCGCATTATAAAAAATCTACTTTTTTATTTTTACGTCTGTATTACCTGTAGAGGTATGCAGACTGGTGTAGGCTTCCTTCTACATAGGGGTGAACACAATACTTAATTTCAAGCTCCGAGCTGCTCTACTAGAAATTCTATGTTCGAAATATCCAATAGTACCCAACTCGGGAATCGAACCCAGTACTCGATCAGTAATTGCGCTTGCCACCGCACGACTTTTTGAATTTTTTTCATCTATTAGTTAAACTTTTTATAACTCCTCCATTGATCTCCATGCGTCATAAATACAAAGCTGAGTCAATTTCCTTTGAGACAGCAACGAACCATGAAAGTAAGCTGATGTTAAACGGTCCCTACAATACATTCCAATACAATTGTCTTTCTCGAGACAGATGCGTTACGTCCCTCGATTACTAAGCTGGAACGTCGTTTGTCTTAAAACAACTAAAGGGCTGGTCTATTAGTGAGACCGTCAGTAAGTCAGTCATTCGTTGAAGGGCGCTGAAAATGTTTAGAATTTTTGAAATCTGAGACTAGTTCCAGGTTATTTTTGTTAAAGTTACTTAATGGATACTTTAAACTTATAAAAATGTTTCTTCTCACTAATTATTTGCTAGTTAATTTGTATAAGCCAGTCCGAAGTAATGTTAAAGACTGTGTTTCAGAACAACTACTGTTGATCATAGTACTATAGTTAACTCCTTAGATCTGTAATAGGTTGAGTATATTTTAACAGTATCCTCCTACTAATACAATACCTTTTGTTTTATATCTCAGTTTAAAATTACACTTAAAAAAACTAAGAAATATTCAATATATTAACCAAACTTTGTTTGTGTCATAACACATATTAAATTGTGCTGCTCGTATCAGACCGAATCTTATTTTCACAGTAATCATATTTTGTTATTGACCTTATATACATCATCATCGTCATCATCATCATCATCAGCCTACTCCCGTACACTGCTGAACATAGGCCTCCCCACTGGCACGTCACTGAGCTCGATCTTTATCTTCCATATTCTTAAATACACATACATGTACACATGTATGTATTTACATATGTATGGATATACATATGTACCTACATATGTGTATATATTACATACATCTAAAATGATAAAAATGACCCTGACGTTGATTCCCGGATCGGACAAAGTAGTATTGGGTTTTCGAAATTGATATTCCCAGTACTAATTCGGAGTCCGGATTTGTGCTCGGAGCAAGGCTTACTCCCTATTTCATGGGACGTAACAGAACTGGTAAAGCACAAATAATGTGTACGAAGCGACTCGTCAAGTCCCTCACGTGGTAGGCAGAAAACGCCGACTGTCATAATTGGTATCCTCAAAAACCTGTAGTGCTTATTAACATTAATCAGTTTTAATACACGAACGCCGGTAAAGAAAATAAAAATAGAAATTGAATTTAATATAACAATTAAATTAATCAATTAAAATACGAAGAAAGGAATACTGTTATATAAACGTAGCATTCATTACGTTCGCGGGTGGACTAGCAATGTTTAAATGTAAAGGAAATTAATTTAAATTTATTTTACATAAAGAAGCGATCCGCCACAATTGAGTAATATTGTCTTCCTAATAGATATTATAATACACCGTTTGAGATTACTATCAGCTTTTAATTAATTTTCTTTGATTAATGAACAGGTATTCGATATCTTTTTATTATCAAAGTCATTAATGATATTAAGTAATTACTCCGACGTTAAACTTATATTTTATACACATTTAACTGAGAAATATTATAAAATACCAACAGATATTTTGTTTGATTTCATTTTATATTAAACTATTTGTGATTGTTTTATCAGTATAAGCTTGCTGTGATTTCACTACAAATATCGGGAGCTCGTCAACAAGAACCTTGGCGCGCACCTGTCTAGTGTGAATAATAAATGGTTTCTTTTCGGGGTTGGCATTATTATATTAAAATGCCTTTAACTTCACGCTGGTGTATTTATATGTGTAGGCACAACAATTATTTAGATTAAACTTCGAACCATACATTCATACACAGACATATGCACACTCACATACATACACACACACGCACACACACACACGATCATACACACACACACACACACACACACGCACACACACGATCATATACACAGACACACACACACACACACACGCGGACGCTCATATACACACACATTCATACACACACACCCACACACACCCACACACACCCACACACACCCACACACACCCACACACACCCACACACACCCACACACCCACACACACGCACCCTCACACCAACACACACACAAATAGACAATTAGTACAGCTTTGTTTTTCGTTGTCAATACTATGATTTAAGCCCTACTGTTTTGATGCAAAATTGAACGTACTTCCGTAACAATAAAGCACAATTTACTTTGTGCGGGCAACATTAAAACAGCCCGTCAGTGACAGGTAATACTAATCCTTCTTCTTGTTTGTTTTACGAACAGCATGCGCATTTTTTAATTAAAATTTATGGTTTCGAAACTTCCGGTTCATACAAAATACATAGATATTTGTTTCCTGTAATTCTGTTGAAGGATACGACCAGCCACGTGTATGTTTACAGGAAACATGTATTTTATTGCAATTCTTTTTATTTATTTTTTAAAGGGTGGTTCATTGTAATTGGTGGTGGCACACACTTTATGTGAAGGTTTATAGACATCCCTCATAGAGCATGATAAATCTAGAAGATCCATGTTAGGTCTGTAAGAACGCTGATATATTTGGAACTCTGTGCTCTCTACTCCGTACGATACCTTCATCATCGTGACCTTGATCATATAATACAAAGAATTAAGTTATTTAATAATAGACTTGTTTCCTTCTGACGTGACAAATTAACTGATGCTAAATCTCGTCTCTTTTAAATCTAAGAACTAAATATGTCTTTCTTTCTATTTTTCAAACCGTTTTAATAACAAAACTCTACAACTGTATTTCCTTGAAGGGGTAGGCTGAGGAGTGTACTACTCAAAGGATTCATGTGTTATATTATGTGTCCTGTCGAATAGTTCATTATCATTTGCCACACATTTAGACGCAGATGTAATATTAGGGATTTCAACGTATAAAATCGTGATAATATCCGAGCTTGATATGGATACGACCATCTATATGAATACTCTCGAAGGATTAATAGTATAATATTAAAATGCTGCTTCTAGTTATTATATTGTTGACTGACATCTTACATAAAGTATATTCATACCTTCCATAACGTCAGTGTTAATATTTAGATGTTTGAAACCTGGAGTACTGGATACAAATGGAGCTGTGAATTATAAATCCGAATAATTATGAGACCGGATATTTCCAGTTTTACTTTTTTTTTTACGTAGCGCAGGACGCCCTCCAGCCGGTGGAGCGACGATATACGCAACGTGGCTGGCAGTGGTTGGATTGGAAGAGCTGAAGATCGAAGTCAGTGGAGTGCTGGAGAGAACTAGGTTTTACTACACTTTAAGATTTATCCTATATATAGGTATTTATTACATAAATAATAGGTATTTATTACATAAATTACTGCCTCGTTAGTAGAGTGGTTGCAAGCGTGACTGCTAATCAGGTCCTGGATTCAAATCCCGGGTCGGGTGCTATTTGATTTTTCTAATTTAGAATTTCTAGTAGTAACTCGGTGTCTGGAATTTTGTCCGATGTATGGTAATTGGCTCACCACCTATTCTATGGGACATAAACGTAACGTTGGTGTATACTATACTTCTCTGCCTACCCCTTCGGGGATAATAGGCGTGTTGTTACGTTTAGTTCAGCATGGCGGTAGTAAAGCTTGTTTTATGATCATGTTACTTTAGTAATGATGTATTAATATGTTTAATTTAACGGTAAGTTAACAGCTAAGTGATAACATATTTGAGTACTTCAAGTGATTAGAGAGTCTGGTTGGGTTTCCTGCGACATATTAATATCTTGAGGACGTTAAAGCTTTTAATACTTGTGTAATATGAATATCTTTATGAAGTATATTTTTGAGTTACATAGTAGCGGTTCTAATAAATTCACGGAGATATGTAGCATTTATATTATATTTTTACGCGACTAGAAAGAGGGAAAGAGATCCAAAGATCTCTATTCTTACTATTATCTCTTCTCACTTCTTCTTACTTCTCTCATATAAATAAAATTATAGAGGTCTGTCGTTGTGTTCGCATCATGCAAAAACTCCTGGACAGACGTCGATCATTATTTTAGTTTTACTTTTTAGAAAATGGTCTTATTATTGCACTATGCGCCAAGAGGGGAGATTTATTCGTATTGACAGAACTCTTGAAAATCCTCAATGATACGATTGTTTCTGTTTGTTACAGGACTCCTCTGACATAACCACAAGAAAATTACGATACAAAAGACGAAATAACCACGCAATTATAAATTTACAATTCATTTAACACAACTATACAGTTCAAGCAGTGTTTTAGCATGTACATATGTATCGAAACCGCAGACGGAGTTTCCTCTGTCACGGTAAAATTGGTCACTAAAGGTATAAAGTTCAAATATCAATCAGTTCGACATTATACATTATTTTTACAAAATTGATTGTAGCTCCGATAGCATAAGAATTGGTCAGATGAAGTGTAAAGGAAACATACGATGTCATCGAGTAAGTTCATATAACGACACGATATTAATACATCCATTTTCAAAATACAGAACATTGCTTACGTACATTGTCAAAAAAGGTAAACAGTTGCATTTTGTTTCACGTTTTTCACAAAACAACAATGGTGGCGCTGTAACCACGAGTGAATTATAAATAACACATCTTCAACCTTCTGGTTTTTCACTTGCGTTTATTAAAATATTCAACTCAGCATACCTACCCACCCGACCGAATGAAAAGAATAACTGAAACCTGCATTTTAGATTTCCTCTGCTTATGTTTAACGATAATAACCGGGATGGTTTTTGCATCCGAAGAAGGTAGAAATAAAAAGATAGAAAAATACCGATATGCTAATAAAATGTTAGAAATAAATAGCCTCAAATGGTTACTTTTCCAATAATTAATTAACCACATTCTTCATCATCATCATCTACCTTTCTCAGTCCACCGCTGGACATAAGCCTGCCCCAATGAGGGTCATTGCGCCCTGTCCCCGGCTTGCCACATCACTAACCACATTGCTCCTGGATAACCGAACAGATTGTTTTCAAATTACGGTCGTGTCTGTACAAGTGCTTCAAAAAAAAAAATTCGTAATTACCAATTAAATGAGAAATCTCCGTTCCAATTATGATAAATTCGCTGCTATATTAAATTCGTGAAGTTAATATTAACTTTTCTTAATTGGTTTATTTAACAGTCAACCTTCAATAAATTAACAGTCTCAGTAGATTAATTTTGATAAAAATGTATGTTCAACGTGGAAAATCTCATTCGGATAGTTGAAAACGGAGAGAGCGATAAAAACATTTTAGTTTTGTGTAACAGAGGCTGGAGTGACGATATACGCGAAGTGGCTAGCAGTGGTTGGATGCGAAGAGCTGAAGAGCGAGCTCAGTGGCGTGCCATTGGAGAGGCCTATGTCCAGCAGTGGACGGGTGATGATGATGACAATGTAACAGAGCCTTAGTAAGCATTGTTGTACAAAGGCACAAAAATCAAACAAAAGGAATAAGTGAGAGTTCTGATGACAGAAACCGTTATGTATTTCCAGCATTTAAAATGTCCTCTTGGCTTTCTCTGACTTAAGATTTCTAGTAGTAGTTCGGAATCTGCGTTTGTGTCCGATGTATGGCAATAGGCTCAGCTCCATTCCATGGAACTTAAAAGTAACTGGTGAAACGTGGGTGTGTAAATATATGTGGGAGTTATACGTCCGTCACGCCCGAATATATTGTGTCGCATAATAATAAACAGTATTGCCTAAATACTAACATGATTACACATAATTATCTCTATACTATACACCCCGTATAACATAATGTACTCGTATAGGTGAAACTTAAGAATACAACACTCATCGACTTAAATTTGTTCTATCATATAATTTTAATACTTTCTTAAATAAATTTGGGTGTGATAATATTAGATGAAGTTTGACTAATATTTTTTGCTACAAAGCGAACTATAAATTTAGGTAAAGTCAGTATCTCAGATAGTTTGAATTTTATCTATATTTATTGGCATTTTACTATATCATTATGGTCTCTATCACATGTACCAGATTTTATTATTTCTTCTGGTTTTTAAAAAGAATTCAAAACTCGTTATTCAAAATGAACATGTTGTTCAAATGTACATGTTGAAATTTCCAGCCATTTCGGCCATCAACTGTAATTGTTCTGTCCGATATCGTGCGCTTATACATTTCATAGCAAGATAGTAAGATTCGGGAATGTAAGAATTTTGTATGTTTCCTTAGATCACAGTGAATAAACTTTCGCAATACATAAACCGTGTGGCTGTTAACCAACGTTGTATTATGTAGAAATATACAGAAGCTGTTTTATTTGCTCTTTAGACATATTTTTTTCGTTTCATCCCTTTGATCTACTAAAATCTAGGTATAAGACTGGTTAACGGGTAAAGATGAAAGGTACATTTCAAAGCATTTGAAGACGTTCGAGATGAAATCTTATAAAGACTTGGAACCTGAAAGCCTAGAGTGAAAGGGAACGCCAGATGGCTTAGGAATTATTTTAAAAATACTGGCCTGTTGTTACTTGGCTATGAAATACTAGTATCGGCGGGGAAAAATATAGATTCCAAATTCAAAATTTTAAAGAAGTTTTCTTACGACTTGAGGTAACTTATATCCGTTTGTTGTCTCGTTATTGGACACTGTAGGGTGGACACTATAGGACACTATTCACAGGTCTTCAGAAGTATTGATGTAATCTCGTAAGTTTCTATAACATTATTGCAAATGTTCATAGTCTTAACGCGGTTGTACATTGCAAGTGGGTACTCAGGTTAAGTAGTTGGTTCAGGTAGTTATCACTAGACAACAATTTCCAAACCTTCTCAAAAGACTTAAACGCGATTTAATATCATCCAACATAATGATTGGCTACTAACATGTATCTACCCAAATCGGCCCTGGGGCAACGTGGTCGTGTATACTCCAGGTCTCCTATAGTAGTATGAGATACTCATGATTATCAGAATCTCATAAGAAAGGTGGCAGTAACAAGTCATAGTTAATTTTAAAAAAGGTTTCTGTAGTGTATTAAACTCGCTGTACTCGTATAAGGAAAAATAAAATTAAAAACAAACAACGATTTACAAAAATGTGTCTGAAAATGTTTAAATGTATCGTGTTCATACTGCTGTTGTAATATACATTTATATAAATGAGAACAAAGGCCAGAAAACTCACATATTGATGGTGGGTGCTGATGTCGCGTTTGAAGAGAAGTCTCAGAAGCTTCGGAGCTGTGACCGCCTGATAATCTTGGACTAGGATGTGAATGCAGTACAGGACGCCAATGAGCAGTGCCAGAAGAATAATAAGTCTGAAAAATAATTGAGCCTTTAACAAATCACGCCTTAGATCTAGCTATAGTATTAAATAATAAATATTAAGCAGTTCGGTATAACTAAACAATTGATTATGATATTACAAAGTATTCCCAGATTAGGGGTCATACATGAGCTGACTGACCATTTTGGTCAAGCATCACTGCCTAAACATTGTGAGCTGATCGTTCCGGTCAGTTCTTATTGTTTGGTGGTATATATATGTTAGGATGAGCATACAATTTCAAATACATATATATCTAATATAAAAGACACGCAAAAAAACACAAAATTAGCATAGTACACAGAAAATGAAAAAACCCGAAATATACGTTATAAACAAGAAATGTACAGTTTACGCAAAGTTCTGAGTAGCAACAAGAACAAACAAACATAAAAAAGTGAAAAAAGTACATAAATATAACAAAAACAAATTCACGCTAATGGTTTACATTCTTAACTTTTTAACGTTAAATTAAGTTTAGTTAAAGTTAAATGAAATCGTTATTCTTTCTTCGGAAGAGCGAAAATTGCTGAATAGAACTCGTATTTCATAGTAGAATACGTTCAAAATAGACTGAGAGATTTTAATTGACTATCGATTCGAAAAGATCGATCTTGCGTGTAATTGTTTCATTTTATGAAGTCTCGACTGAATTGAGAAAAGTTCGTAGTTGGAAACTTCGTTTATTAGCATTTTTCCTCCGTCGATGCTTAGCTAGCGATTGGTTGGGAGATAGCTTGAGAAGAATAAGATATATAAAATAGATTTTAAGTTATATCCAGTTATAACAATTCAAAGGAACTAATGTAACTTTTTATTAAGTTTTGTCCGTCTTGGAACCCACCAATAATATTTTTTGCTGTTACATTAATATTAATATTACATTATTTGGAGTAGACGTGTTCTGGAGTGGAGACCACGTCTTGGCAAACGTAGCGTAGGACGTCCTCCAGCTAGGTGGAGTGACGATATACGCGGAGTGGCTGGCTTCAGTTGGATGCGACGAGCTGAGATCGAGCTCAGTAGCATGCTATTGGCGAGACCTATGTCCAGCAGTGGATGGAACAAGGCTGATGACGATGATTAATATTAGCCAAAAAATAAATATTTACTTCTGTAACAATAGCTGGAATGCTATGTGAGCACTTTAATTTGAGCTTCATATTTAGTCTTATGTTATGTCTGTAACATTACTTCCGTATAATACTCGCCCGGTCTAGAATGAACATATATAAGATAAGAATTCAATTCATTATAACTACGTGATCATTTATTTTTGGGGGACGCCTATGTCCAGCAGTGGACTAAGAAAGGCTGATGATGATGATGATCATCATTTATAGAAACAAGCTTTAGAAAACAAAGCATCACTGGCGAATAACGTATTGTTCACTTTTCCGCCACATGCGCATTGATTTTTTTAAAATCGATTAAAAAGTTACCCTTTACTCTACCTATATTTAGATGTCTAAAGCGATTTTGTTCATTAAGTTTTCGAACTGATATTGAGGGCGAAGATATACGTGCTTATTGGCTGATAAACTTTTCCAATAAACTGGGAATTATTCCAATTAGGACCGTTACACTTGGCGTATAAAAGCGTGGTTCTCATACAATTTGTTAGTATAAACATGTTTCGCATGTAGGGTTTGTAAATATGGTTATTTTACGCCGTACAAAAACATATAGGTAGCGTTTCGAAATTAATTGTCTTTTAATAGAAATCAAAGTCATACATTATATATTTTACATGTACCGAGTACCAATGCCAAGCGTAATTAAGTCTATTAGTATATACCTTTTGTATCATCATTCTCTTGTCATTTTTTACCGACCCAATTGTTATTCCACTGATCTGTGAATGATAGTTAAGGCCATATCTACCTGCGCGGGTTGCTGTAAGGGTTGATATTCCACTTATACGATACAATTACAACTATAGTAATGTCTCAGTAAAATCTTCGACCGCATCTCGCGCATTCACTTCCGGTACGACACCCTAATAAGTAGGGTTTGAATAAGCCTATCGGATATCCCTGAGAATTTTCATGAAGATTTCCACTTCATCGCTGCGAAAAATAACGCTTTAATATAAAAATTCTTCACCAGAAACTCAACGAGAATTTTATATTAAGGCCTTATCTCAGTAGGCATTTTTATTTTTTCCGATTAGCTTTTAAGGCTTAGCGGAACGCTTTCGTGTTAGTAGGTAGCATCATCTTCAAGGTTTTTTTATAGACTCGTTGGACGTGCTTGAAAATTTCAACGGACTATTTGTAAATGAAAAACTTCAATTTTTAAAATCCGTCAGCCAAGTGCAGCCTATGATCCACAATTGACTGAAATTAGTCGCAACAGTGAATACAGACACCATTCACATCTCAAACTACCCGCGTTTTATGTGGGGTTCATAGGAATAGTATTTACTGCTAAATAGAAATAAAAATCTATGACAATCCAGACAAGTGCATTAATGATATTATTTTCAGGTAAGTTGCTAAAATAATAACACAATCAACAGTTTACAGATTTTTTATAATATGGCAGTCACTTAAGTAGGTATAAATTAATGGTAATAATAATCCTAAAAGCAGTAAGTTAAAATACTAAGGATTATAAATAATGAAAATAAAACTAATAAAAGTATAAAAACCGAACGAAAGAATGAATAAATCATTGAATGGTTGGCTGAACAAATGAATGATTGAATAAATATATTAGACCTTCTCAAAAAATTGTAAGAGACCATATATTTTGTTACTGGTATTGTATTTTAGCATTATTTAGATATATGTTTATTTGAATATTCATCATACACATTATGAAGTCCTTCATAAAATTTTAAAATAAGGTATACCTTCAGACCTACTATAAAAACACCTACTATAAAACTTATAATTTTTAAAACTCACTTAATTCCCATCACTGGCGAGTTTCACGGACACTAAACGTCGGGGACACTGTTTAGACACTAAATTTGAACTCTTCGTCTGCATATCCTTGCACCGTTCGTTTAATTATTATACGACCGAGAGCGGGAGGTATTCAAGCCGCTTGCAATTAACGGCGTCTGCGTTATTCTCAAACGGAGCGTGTAATGTTTCTGTTTGTGGGAGGAAAGTGGCTCTGCGTACATTCTACCGCAACGGGTTCGTTGTTTCATTTCCGGTATAGATTATGTATGAACAGAGAGGGCGAGGTAGAAAAAAATCCACATATACTCGTAACGTATATTATGTTAAGCTTAGTATGTATTTAGACTTGAATTCGTATAGCATAAATCTTTTTTTGGCAGTTTTTATATTATACGCGGGGGTATGAATAGCTTATATAGAAAGTTTATTTCGCGTATTTAGATAATTTTAATGTTAAGCGCTCTACAATAAACTGAAAATGTGGCACGATGGTGCTCATTAGGGGAGGCTTATTTTTACCAAAGGACTTGGAAAGGCTGACGATGATGATCATTACATATAATTAATTAATCATAATTGCATAATTCTTGTCACTGTGAGAAGAGACCCGTGTCCAACAATGGAATTATCAAATGGATTCTTGATAAGAGGATTTGATTGTAGTGGCAATTTTTTTTTGAATCTCCTAGTTTGTTTTTAAGAAAAATCTAATCAAGCAAAGAAACATAAAATAGATTTAATTGCAAATATTCACCATTTCCTAGATACCTAAGCGCCACTAGAGTCATCATCATCATCATTATCATCAGCCTATCTCAGTCCACTGCTGGACATAGGCCTCCCCCAATGAGCGCCATCGCG
>DWMG01001910.1:0-14194 GCA_018244855.1 Elbella merops | reverse complement strand
CTTCTTTCGAAACCCGTGTTGTTCGTTGCACAAAAATTTGTTGACTTGTGCGTATATATAATCATGCAGAATATTTTCAAATATTTTCGCAGGTGAGGACAGTATGGCAATTGGTCGGTACTCTTCAACCGCTGCTTTATTCGAGCTTTTGGGAATTGGCGTTACGCGCGATAACTTCCATTTTGAGGGAATAGCTATAGCTGACCTCATACAGAGCGTCCAGTTGGCGTCCAGAAAACCAGTTGGCTCATTTAATTTATATTGTTAGTAACATTTGTATTGTTAAATTAGTGAAAGGACTGCAGCAATAGGCACTGTTGGAATTGTTCGTTCGGTTAAATTATAATTGGTCTGAGATCTGTGAAGGATCGTGTGTTGTGGAACACCTTGGGAAATGCCTATGTCCAACAATGGAACGGTAAAGGCTGATGTGATGATGAGTACAATCATTAATACTTAGTGACTATCTTGTTCGAGGTTCGCTGGCTATCTTGTATGAAAGCGTTGCTACACAGACAGGACAGGCTATGAGAGCCTTCAGATCGCAACCTAATTGTTATAGTAAATATTGACATGCAACCATGCACCATATACATGTTCTTACATATGTATATTTCAACCTGTCGGTCAACAAGCGTATATCAGGTGCAGCATTTAACTTGGCACTTGCGAGCAATACGGCTTCCTCTCCCGCTTCCTGCGCACTTCCATCCCCGCATTTTTTCCGTTAACGACCCCGCTGCTCACGGGAATGTCACTAACTATTCCGACTTATAGCTAGCAAAGTCCAGCTTCGTATAAATGTAATCTATTAAGACACCTCGATGTACCGACAGTCAATATAATATTGTTGAAGAAAGTCTAGCACCGCCCATGTCGAAATGGGAACCAAGCCTTTTTCATAGACCACATAGGCAACAGACAGCGGCGGATTATGCTGCTCGGACTTCTGAATATCCAGCCGCAGCACATGTATGTAGTCCGCCCGTACCGGTTGTGGTTGACGGCATTACTCTCATAATTTTAGACCAGTAAAACTACCTAGGACAAACGATCCAGATGGTCAACTTCGAGATAAGTCCAACTTCGAGAAAGAGGTCAATCGAAGTATCCAACTCGGATGGGCAGTATTCGGGGAATTACAAAATATTTTTTTTTCCAACATACATTCATGACTGAATTCGAAAATATTTGAACAATGTGTATTACCGGCGATAATGTACGCTGCCAAGACATGTTCCTTTACTGTGGGCCTCAAACAAAAGCTGAAAGTCGCTCAACAAACTATGAAGAAAGCTATACTCGGAATTTCTCTACGCGACAAAATCTGAACCAGTGAAATCCGTAGACGAACGAACGTCACAAACATAGCTCTCAAAATTATTAAGTAGAAGTAGCAATGGGCAGGTTACATCGCTCGAGTGACCGACAAAATACGGTAAAGATAGGATATAAAGTGCCGGCCACGTCTCGGTAATAGGGACGTAGGTTCCCTCTTATCTATAGGTATATATAGGTATATATATATATCGTAGGTCTGACAACCTGAAAAAGACAGTGGGAAACTGCTGGATTTGAAAGGCCCATGGACTTCCAGAGGCTAATGATGTTGATCATTAATACTAATTATTTAGATTATACCTCTTATATAAAGATAAAAAAGTGATTTTTGGTATACTAAACGTATATAGTATCATCATCAGCCTGTCTCAGTCCACTGCTGGACATAGGCCACCCCCAGAAGGTTGTTTATGCCCGTAATCTCCACGCTGGGCACGGCTAGTCGCACCGCCGCCGCTGCTGCCCGTCGGCGGCCCGGGCATGTACCCGTGCCGATGTAGGCTGCGCTATACCGCGATCAGCCGGTCGCCAGAGCCTCGTCTGTTATAGCAGGGTGCACCACGTGCAGGTGCAGGTATATAGTATGCATTTTGGAAATATTTCTCCACTCTGAGTAGGTAAATAATCCGTAATTTATGAAATTTGGAAGTCCATTTACTTATTTATGTCTACTTGTATACAGCACATTGATATCTTTCATTGAATTAGTTCTTCGTCATTTTTAAATATAATCCAGTTGCTATATTGTGGATTTAGTTACAATATGTCATGAGTGTGTATTTGCCTATCATACTCACCAAACCCGAATAAAATTATGCTTTTTAGAAGCAAGGTTAAAAAAATATTTGCAGTTGTAGTGCTGGCGATGATGCTGGCAATGACAAACTTATAAAAATAACTAAAACAGGATCCATCATATCATACATTTAACAATTTCCAGGAATTTATTCAGCAAGTAACTGAAAATTTTCTATGCATCATATGCCAAGGCGTTGCTGTCAATCCGGTTACGACTCCATGTTTACACAATTTTTGCATAGTAAGTTGCCACTTGTATTTATATGATAGGTTAGCATTTGTCCATGATCCCGGCTGATGTTAAGAGCAGACGCATTCTAAGATGGTCCACGCGTGCTCAGGAAAGGACTATCAATCCTTGTTTTGAAGTGTTCTATTGGGTTATATGTTCGGATCACAGACTTCAGTAGGGTGTTTCCCTCTCTGGAAGCCCGGATAAATCACGGGGAATCAAATGGTTTTGTTCTGACAATTATCGTATTTACCTGATTAACTGCCTCGTTGGGTCGAATGTCGAGTTTCTGGGTTCAATTCCCGGGTCGGGTCCTATTGGTTTTTGCAATTTAGAATTTATAATAGTGACTCGGAGTCTGGATCTGTGCCCGGTGTATATCAATAGGCTCACCACCTATTCCATGGGACGTACACTTAACCGGTCAAACGTGGGGGAGTGTAGGTACTACACTCCTCTGCCTACCCCTTTGGGGATTAAAGGCGTGATGTTACGTTTTGTTTTACCTGATGCGGGTGTTTGGAATTGAGTAAATTAAATCATTTATTATCTATGCAGTTTTACTTAACAAGCTTAAATATATGCATATATATTGAAAACAATTTTTTTATCACATTGTATTCGCTTGGCGTAACAATTATACATCATGTTTAAGAAGGTATCAAATACAATAAAAACATCAGTTTAAATTTATACTCGATTACAGTTACCATATTTATATACACTTTAAACAATGCTAATTTAGATATTATTTTGTAGAATTGCATTAAGATGGCGTTAAAGCAAATGGAGTTGCAGACTTGTCCTTACTGCCGTAGCGCTCTAACCATGGAGGAGTTGCAGGTTAACGAAGAGTTGCGGTCATCTCTACGAGCAATCTTAGCTGGCTACGATAGTCATGCCAAGAAGTAGGATTTATTTTTGTTTTTTGTCGGTTGGCATGTTTAGTTACATAGTACGTATAATGGATGAAAACATAAATAGTATAAAAACTAGGGTAAACTATGATTGCCTCGTTGGTCGAGTGGTTGCAAGCGCGATTGCCGATCGCGAGGTCCTGGGTTCAAATCCCGGGTCAGATACTAATGGATTTCTCTAATTTTGAATTACTAGTAGTGATCCCGAGTCTGGATTAGTGCCCGGTGTATGGTAATTGGCTCATCACCTATTCCATGGGAATTAGGGTAACTGAAAAACGTGGGAGTGTACACTCCTTTGCGTACGCCTTCGGGTATTACAGGCGTGATGTTACGTTTTAAAAACTAGGTATGGACCGAGCACTTGGTTTAAACTCGGTACTCGGCATGTATAAAAAGGTTTTAGATTGTTCTGTTGAAATTTTTGTAATTCTATATTATTATGCCGTGTTTATGTAAGTATTTAAGTAATTTGTGTAATTTGTGTATAACCGTACTAATTATTTCAAATAAATAAATAAATGTATGGCGTTTCTCTAAATACTCGTAATTGGCCGAATAACATCACCTCTGTATTTTTCCAAAGGAGTGTTAGTACTCGCATTTTAAACCAGTTATGTTATACGTCCCATGTGATAAAGGGATTATTGCCATCCATCGTAATTTCAAATTAGTAAAATTCTAATAATACATTGCCCGACATGAGAATTAAATCCAGGACCTTTTTAAGCAGTCAGTTATAAAAACATGCTATATATAAACTAAAGGCACTAGGTTAGTACTTCCTTCTTTGAAAATTTAAGTCAAAGATTTAGAGAAAATGAGGAAGTTTATGTTTTTAGTGGCTTCGTAGAAGCTGTTTTTCATAGGCACGCCATTAATATATATTGAATTTTTAGTCTTAAATTTTTTATGATATTTTGTATGAGTGTAATTTGTACCGAGAAACTCGCCCCATTAATATTAAAATAAAATCGAGTAAAATTCAGTACTCGGTTATTCAGCATAATGTGTACGTGGCTTATCTTCTAGTAACAATGTGTAAAAATTAAAAAATGTAAAAAACTAGAGCCAACTAGAGAGTCATCCGACCTGTCCGATATCCAACCGCAAATACGAAGGAGTCCTAAATTAGGGCACTTTTTGATGTCACGGATAGACTCACGTCACTGGTGGAACTGCATTAGTTACCGTAACGTATTATTAAACCAATTATAGTACAAATCAACTTATTTTTTTTACTATTGTTGAGTTTTACATATTCATTCCAAGGTTAATGTACTAATAAAAGCTCCACAAAATTAAAGTCTACGGCACTCGAGACGACAGTATGTAAACTTCAAACCCCAAATCTATAAACCTCAAGCTCATAAAACCTAAGTCTATGGACCACAAACACATAAACCACAAGCCCATAAACTCTATACCTGCTGTAAACGACAAACGTATAAAACCCTAAAACACTTCATACCTTGGTAGATAAATTTTATATTTAAATCTTGGTGAAATCGATTTTGCATTATTTACCTAAATCAAATGGTGGTCATTTCTTTTATGATTTAGTTAAAATTTTTAGAGGCACTTACGTCAGGTTGTACAAATACAGGTTGAAATCGAGTTATTTTCTGTTCAAAAAATCTTCTATCACTTTCAAAAACTCTTCTATCACTTTTATTTGTGATCATTTTTGCTATAACGAATTGAGCTCTAGCTATAATCTAACATCTTGTCTGATTATACAAATTGTCTACGGTTATCAAATCCTAATAGGACCTCTCACTCTCTCGTCCTCTCACCAGGCTAATATAGAAAGATTAAGTTTAAGTGGAATAAAGTTCCAAGATTTTTATAGTTTTTTACTAAGTCTCCTACTATTTCTACTTTTTACTAAATTCCCTTTTACTAAATCTCCAATATACAAGTTCTATTTTTTACTAATTTTCCTATAATTTCTACTTTTTACTAGATCTGCTTCTACTTTTTGTTAAATTTCCTTTTACAATTTCTTCAATTCTTTCCCAGTTACAAGTTTGTAACAACGGCTCTAACACGACATGTTTTTTGAAACCGTTGTACTCTCAGTAAAGCTCTAAATTGTGGCCCATCAAATACTCTTTTTATTTTTGTTTGGAGAAGTTTTGACAATTTCAAAACGACATAATATGTAGATGCAATACTTTCACGGTTTATGATAAAGAGGTAACGAGTTTAAGTTATAGTTATTCATATGTAAATTTATGTTTATGGGATTGATAAGTGAGGTTTGATATTTTTAGATTTAGCATCTGTTTGTTTGGGGCTTGTAGGTTACAGGTGTAGTTTTAAAATCAGGGTAAAAACAGAAGTAATTTTTCCACAGACACATTTGCTTTCAAATCGACACATTTGTTTAAAATACATGCAGAATATAGTTTTCCAGACGTTTTGTGCAATGTACTTAGGATATTGGTGCAATACGGAACATTTTGAGACCAGATTCGTGATTAGTAATTACAAAAATATCCATTATACCTGCTCTCGTTTCGGGTACCATTATGTTTTGTGGACCTGTTTAATAATAACTATAATTACTCTTATCATGTATATACATAATTATTTACCTTGTTCAGTATTTGAACAATGATAGTAATAATTATAGAAATATTGTTTATTAAATGTGTATTTTTTAGTTTTTTATATTGTCATCCCCGAAGGGTGTAGACAGAGGAGTGTAGTACACTTCCACGTTTCACCAGTTACGTTTAAGTCCCATGGACTAGATTGGGAGCCTATTGCTATACAGCGGGCACAGATCCAGACTCTGAATGACTACTAGAAATTCTGAATTAAATAAATCCAATAGTACCGGACACTGGATTTGAACCCAGGCGCTCCCGATCGGCAGTCGCGCTTGCAACGACTCGACCAACGAGGCAGGCAATCATTTAATTGTATAATCTAATATTGTTTTAATTGTGATTGTATTATGTATGATAAAAGTCCTTTCACATAGGCGGGTTGATAGAGACGAGCCGATTTTAATCGTATATGATGCAAGACATTTCAATAAAGTCTAACATTTCAGATGTTTTATAGGAAAAGATGCTCGAGCGCAATCACTATTTGAAAGGGCCGTAGGGCTCTAAGAACTTACGACATGATTTTAAACCTCATTGGCTGCGGTAGGGGGAGCACATTTTTATTAGTAAAACTCACGATACCGTAGATATAACTCACGATACCGATATTTGACGTTAAATAGCCGCAATTGCTATAAAGCCTTACAAACTTGGCGGGAGATGATCGAAAGTCGAGCGATTGTTTTTACATATGATCGAAATAATCAAATATGGAAATATTTTTAGCGGTGCTCTTTGGCTCTTGTGATTCGGTTGATTTCACTGGTGATTCGGTTGAAAACTGTGTCCTAGTTCTTGGAATAAATGGCACTGCAGGCTTACTTGCATGGTCACATTACAAATTCATTTTAAAGTTTTATTAGGTCCTTACATATGAAATTAGCGTTTTGATGAACTAGCCACTTTCACCTTAAATATTTGGGGGTTTGTTCTGGAATTCCAAATTCAAATAAATTTCAAATTTAGGCTTGTTCGAAGGTTTAGCCGTTCAAAATTTAGGCTGTTTCGAATTTCGTAATTTATTTGTTTTTTTTTTATCATTTAATTTCTCTTACCTCGTTCTGTTCACAAGATGGAAAACTGGAATTTCGCGTTATTTACGGATATGAGTTCAAACGCGGCACCAACGCTGCAGAAACAGCTTGAACGATTAATGATGTGTATGGGGAAGCTACTGTAAAAGAAAGCACGGTACACTTTTGGTCCCGATTTTTTCGTTCTGGAAATTTTGACCTTCAGAACCTACCCCGTGACCCGTACCCTGTTGACAATGAAGAGTTAAAGATGAAGCGGTGGAAGCGGATCCATCTCAAACCACTTCAGAGGTAGCGGCAGGCTTCGGTGTGAGTGACAAAAGGATTTTAATTCACTTAAAATAAATTGGGAAATTGAAAAAGCTCGATAAGTGGGATCCGCAAGAATTAAGTGAAGCACTCCAACAGACACGCGTGGAGTGCTGCGTCACATTCCTCCACCGTCACAATAACGAGGGCTTTTTGAATCGTGTCGTTACTGTTGATGAAAAGTGGATTCTGTACGACAATCGGAAACGCTCATTACAATGGTTGAACCCAGGTGAACCAGCCAAATCCTGTCCTAAGCGATTAGTGGTCTAGTGCTGGTGTCATACACTACAGCTTCGTAAGAACTGGCCAGACGATTACTGCAGAAGTGTACTATCAACAATTGGCATCATGATGGAAAAGCTAGCCGTTAAACAACCGAGACTGGTCTATTGCTCCAGCCCACTGCTGCTTCACGACAACGCTAGACCCCATACATCAAGAGAGACGATTGCTAAATTGGAGGAGCTGTGGTTGGAATGTCCCCGACACCCGCTATACTCCCACGGACGTTGCTCCAACAGATTATCATTTATTTGGACAATATTGGCATTTGGATAATTTCTTACTAGGGAAAAAAATTCAACTCCAATGAAGCAATCCGAACCGCGTTTAATGAATTTGTTGATTCTCGCTCCCAGAAATTTTTCAACAAAGGAAATGGAAAAAGTGCATAGATACTAATGGCACATATATCGATTGATTAATCGTACTATTTCATAATTTTAGCGTTCTGCATTCTTCTGCCTATCTCTTCGGGGATTACAGGCGTGAAGTTACGTACGTATTTCATATTTTTTTTGATGTTTCATTTTTCCGTATAAAAAGCTAATTTCATATGTAAGGACCTAATATTATGAAACTTCCACCTAGAAACCTTTAACAAGGCTACCCTGACGACGCGCTTGTTGATTGTTGCGACTGCGTCTTTATCGAACTATCGCTTTAACACGAGTAACGAAAAGAAATGGAAAGACGCGATGAAAACAGTCATACTTATAAATAAATATAGTTTTATTTACTAGTTGCGAGAAACTTTTTTGGTACTACGTATATTGTTTCTAAATGTTATGATAATAATAATAAGTTTTATTCCCATTGTTATAAATGCAATACACATTTGTAATCATAGTATCTACTGTTAAAAGAAGAACAAAATGAGTAATAATCTATACAAAATCACTAAGTAATATTATGTCGCTCTGTCGACTCTATTTCTATTTTATATACATATTGTTTTGGCGAATGCAGAACTGTAAGGAAATAAATAGTAGAGAGAGCACAAATGGTAGTTAATTTTAATTTAATTTATTATTGTTACTTAAAGCTTATATTGCATAAAGTTGTGTCGTTTTAATTATAACAATATTAATCTGTATTTATCGTGATTATGTTTGTGTACAGCTAAGACGAGCTTTGAGAAGATATGTTGACGAAGTACCCAGTCCTGCTATTATTCAGCGAGGTGGACCACTGACGAAATTGCGCAAATCATTCAGTAAGTTAATAACTTATTTAGGTTTTATGCTGTTTTATAATATCTTAATCTTTAATTGCTTATTTATGTATTTGTTTACGTAAAAGAAAATATATTACGTATATAAAAATGCTAAATATTATAAATAGTTGCGATGTGATTATTAAAGTTGATTAAATCAGTGTAACCGGTGAAACGTGGGAGTGTACTACATTTTTCTGCTTACTACTTCGAGGATTACAGGCGTGATGTTACGTTAAATTAGTTTTAATCCATTATTAGAGTAACTTATTAAATATTAAAATATAGGATTATTGGTTTCTAATAGGTTCACCATCTATTCCATGTGAGATGTAAGACTTTTCGGGCAGTAATGTTATTTATCTTTCATTTATACAGTCATGTGACTTTTGTTTAGTATATAAAACAAATGTATTTAAATTTAATTTTGATTACAATTCCAGCTGATATTCTTTGTTTATTTTACGATTAAATAACCAATTAGGTTATCATAAGACATCTTATATCAAATATTGTTTACAACACTACTTACCTACTAGCTGTATTGGCTATTTTCAATCTATATAAAAATTGGTCCAATAACGAATAACTAATTAATGTTCATTTCCTCAGCTGGTTTCGGTTTGGAACAACTGAGACTGAGGACGGGCCAGATAGCCGTGCGCTGGTACACGTTGAGCGTGGCGACGGAGGGGATCAACTTCCAGGTCGCCAATATGCGCCGCCCCAACCGCATGAGCGCGCGCGCGCTTTTTACGGCGCTCACGGCGACCACTGGCCCGAAGCCACCAGGTCTGGAACTGGGCCGGCTTCAAGGAAACATGCCCCGCCACATTCTCCTGCATCCGGTCACTGTCGGGTCAGTACAACTAACTATATTGTCTGAAATTTAGAAACATTATAAACCGTCATGTTGAACATAAATATTTATATTCAATTCTACATTCTACTGGTTTTGATTATAATAGTTACAGATATAACTAGGTTAAATTGCATTAAAAAACGGAATTCCTTCAGCTAATGGAATAAAGTATAGAGTCATGAAAATTTTATTGAAAATTCTTAAAGCGCATAGACTTCATTATAGTAAATAATATTAATGTTATAACATTATCACGCCTATATTTTCGCCATGAGTCTATTTTTATAAATCTGACATAAATCCAAGCTCCTAAAAACTACTAGGAATTTCAAGTTAAAAAAACCAACAGTATGTGGAAAACTCCCCAATCTCCCATTATCTGGCCTACACGCTCAAAATGATACCTTAATACTAATCAACACTCATCCAAGAGAATACAATTGTTTTCTAATTTAGTATGCAAGGAGAAGCCGCTTGGGAAGCGTGGCGCGTTGGCGAAAAAGATTGGTTTTCGCACGAACCGACTGTACGATACTCAATTGAAATTAACGAAATTGCGATGGACATACGTCCCATGGACATGGAAATGTTTATGTCTCTAATAGCAAGCTTCAAGGACTTCAATAGCGATATGGTAAGATCATAGCGTTTTCTATTTTTAATTTTATAATATGGCGAGACATAACGACTCTCTTCTTTTACCTTTATAATGTGTGCTTGCGTAACAATATTTTAATTAAACATATTCATGTATTAAAAGAAATAAGTTTTTTTGTATTTCTTTATTGGTATTTACACTGAATATAGTTTCTGTACCATAGGGGGAAGAAGACCAATTACAAAGGCACATGGAGAACATAATTAGAACTATAAGTGGACAATTGCCCAGTGACTCTTGCAAGGGCAGCGTTTTCTACAAGGATGATTTGAGGTACGTTCCTTACATTTTAAAATTACAGGATGGTGACTAAATTATTATTTTCTTAGATTGGAGAACTCTGTTATCGTATCTGGAATATGATAACGTTTACACTGGAACACGTTGACGATGTGCATATTTTTCGTTACATTTTTATACCAATAATGTTTGATACAAAAATAAAAGGGGGATACCAAACCGTCTTAGATGCGATTATGTTGTCCACTATCTTATACAATGAAATGCACGACCCAGTCATTAACGTAAAAATTTCCTATTAGATTGTGCATATTTCTTGAAGATAAATTATAAAAATATATTATTTTGTTAATACTACAAAATGTCTGTATTGCTGCAGCCTCACATAAACTCCGCTGAGAGGTTTTTTCTTCATAAATCCTGCATGGAGAATGTGAATTGTTGATGGCAAAGCACAGTTTCCCAGACCGCAATAATAATAGTAATAAATGTATGTATAACTTTAAATTTGTTACATACACAGAAGTGGAGCGTTCAAAATAATATCAAACAACGACGCGCGAATGCCGAAACCATATGAAGTAGTGCTGCGCGCCAGCAGCGTTGTGTGGCATTACCCCATGCCGCGGACCATCGTGCGCCTCGTGGCCAGCCCACTGCCCGAATGTGTAATTATTACTGTAATATAAAATATTGATAAATAGAACAAAAATCTTGGTATATCTCCACAACATGGTCATCTACTCCCAAAGTAGAATTTAAGAGAACCTGTATTGTGGTAACAAGAAAGCTTATTAACTACGCATAAAGTTATTAATATATGCTTATTTAAATATTTTTACAAGTAAAAGGTGTATTTTGAATATGCTTGGATTTATAGGGAGAGAACAACAAAGGAATAGTTACTGTACTTAAGAAACAACAATTATTATTTACAAATGGCCAATGAGAAAAAGCTGATTTGTAAAAACAGTTATCATACAATTCATTATTCAATTATTATTTACAGTTCTATACATTCAATTTAAAATTTATAGGACCAAGAAGTTAAATGCATACTCGAGAGTTTCAATCCACTCTTGGGTCGCTGGGAGAGTCATAAGTACTTCGACATCCCAGTCGGACAACCTAAACAATACAAACTCACTAAGATGCCCTCTGGTAAGCTAATAGAAATCGAAACCAAAAAAAATATAACCCGCAGAAGTTAACGAGGCACCTCGCAATAATGACGCTATAACGAAGTACTGACGCTTCGAAGGCGACAGTGTACATATACATACATATACTAGCTGCTGCCCGCGACTTCGTCCGCGTGGTTATGAAGATATGCATTACTATTAAGTTGTTTAACGCAAATCATTTTTATACTCGTCACTCGCAATGCTTATCACATTAAGTCACTTTTTAAAACTATCATTAAATAAAGGACATTGCCCACTTGGTATGAGCGTTTTGGCTGAAACATACAAAATTTACCCACCCATTTTACCTTATTAAAAGAGAATTTTGTTTATTTTACCAACACAGATCATTTTTAATTGTAATCGAGAACATATGTACCTATTTTCATTCGTCTAAGTCTAGAATTGAAAAAATTCCATACAAACTTCACCCTCCCATTTCACCCCTTTAGGGGTAGAATTTCATAAAATCCCGTCTCATTGAGCACTTACGTCCTTAGAAGAACCCGCATGCAAAATTTGAACCTCCTAGCACTTGGAGTTTCTGAGATTTCGTGATGAGTGAGTGAGTGACCTTTCGCTTTTATATATTTAAATAGATTAAATTTCACTTTGAGGTAAGTACGTTTGTTGTTCGCGAGTACCTAATGTCATCTTTTGTCAAATCCTAGAAATATTCAAACCGACGTTATCTTTATTTCCTGTTTTGATCGACGATATAAACTGCATAATTTTCCCCAGAATCTATCGGCTTTCCATTATATTTGAAGAGTTTCCTCAGAAGCTTTAATTGTTAACTAATTTTTAAGTGGATTGTATTTATATGGTTGCTTAAAAAATGAGTAATCTGATTTAATAAATAATTTTCTTTATATGTATCTTTGGTTTATTAATTATGGCGCTGAGAAATACGGTAGTGAATATTATGGCTACAATAGTCATATAATTTATTTATCTATTTTTCTTAATACCTGATTTGAAAAATACATTTTAAATTACTAAAGATTATTAATTTTAAACT
The DNA here is from genome assembly GCA_018244855.1 of Elbella merops. NCBI lineage: Eukaryota > Metazoa > Arthropoda > Insecta > Lepidoptera > Hesperiidae > Elbella > Elbella merops. Next base: position 1,482 of record DWMG01001910.1, on the reverse strand, counting down.
TCGTTTTAGGCAGCTACATTTTCAACATAGACTCATATGGGTATTTTTTTTTATATCGTTATATCTAAGGTCACCCAATATGATAACGGACCGATTAAAATTTATTAATAGAGCTTAGTTTATTACTCCGTATTAACATTTTATATTTAACTATAGAATGAAACATTGAGGATTTAAACATAAATTTTTAATGGCACTTTTTTCTTTCCTTTGGCCTAAAAACATAGACAGAAGATTAATAATGCTCCCAAAAATAACCCATTACGTAATTGCGGGAATCCTCGACTTTTGTTATAAGAAACGTGTAATATTAGGATTTTATACCGAAAAGTCTACATTAGCAAGATTACACAAAACCGCACCATACCACTCGTCCATTACAATTTTAAAAGTTGATTATCCTTTCTTTTTCAGACTTCGGATAGTCTTAATTACACTTCTAATGGTTACGGTAGATTTATATAAAAAAGCGTGCAAGTATGCCTTTGTTTTCTATCTGTCATCAATCTTCACGAGGACCCTCGGAAACAAACTGTCTAAGGTAAAATTAGTCCACTTAATGTAAGTTGTTACTGAGACAATGCCTTGTACTGGTGGGTAAAATCTAATAATATAGATTGATAAGGGTATTATTAACCATTTCCCTTATTTACCGTGACTGTAAATCGTAACTATTTATGGAATACTGTACGAAGGATATAGTTGACAGGACAACAAAGAACGATGAGGAGTGGTCCAATCCAAGTTTGTTTCCCCACAAAAACTGGAAGAGTATTAGTTTCAGTATAACCGGTTCCAGTTTTGCAATATCTAGAAATGAAATGCATAGCTTTGTAGGAATAGAAAGAGCTCTTAGAGTATTGCGACTACTTTTGTTCCGTTTTCTTTACTTTTGCTCCGTATTTCAATGACCAGCGCCCCCTTTAGAAGTGCATTCTTCATTTTGAAGTCTTCACTTTGTAATTTATTAGTTAGAAGAGATTTTTCTCTCGGAATTTTGATCTCGAAAGCCGAAACTGACGTCTCTCGTTGAGCACCACTTTTGCTAAGTAATGACCTAGTTTTTAATTCTATATATCCAACCATTTTCTCTCGTACGCTGCTTTTTTTACTGTGTTTTTTCGTTTACTTAACATCTTACAATGATAGTTTAACTAAATGCTAAGCCATTGATTGATTGGTATCTTTTTCGGATTACGTAGTTCCTTGTGAAAGCCTTAGGTTCTCCTACCTATAACCAGGAACTGAGCACGTTTGATATCAATTAACTTTACAAATATTTTGCAATTTGCTACCACATCTAGTCTACTCGTACAAGTGCTTCAACCTGTGAACCAAGATGAAAATATTATTTAAAAAATTCAGCAAATTACGTTTACTGTGCTCAGAGGTTCCAAAGAAAACAAAACTTACTACAATTAATTTAATTAATAAAAATTACAATATGAACTTATAATTAGGCCTAGTCTAATTCCTATCGAT
>DWMG01001909.1:0-14197 GCA_018244855.1 Elbella merops | reverse complement strand
TCAAAGCCCATTTCATCCACGACTTTGTAAGCTTTTGTCTTGATGTCTTACTGGGTGTATAATTGTAGTCAATTATTTTTCTTAATGTAATTTAATTACTTTAAAATTACTAATTAAATTAAAATTACTCCCAGCACTTACTGAAAAAAAAATTGTCATTGGTAGAAGAATGTAACACCATTAAAAAACGATTCCTGATTTTTTAATTCGATGATAGGTTTGTCATTTTCAACCTCAAAAATTCTTTTTAAACGGAATGATAAAAGACATATCACATCGATATTTTAAAAAATAGTCATTATTTTTTGAAGAAACGCAGCTCACACTTGGAAGGCTTTTTACTTTTGTTAGTTTACAAGACCGAAAGCGTTTTCATTCTATTTAGTTGCATCCAAGCCAACAACGCGTCAGAATATGCGTAAAGCACTGAACTGGGTAAAACAAAGCAATCAAATCAAGGCTGAGCTATCAAAAGTTAACTACGGGTCGGTAATGGGACATGCAATTACAACGCGCACAGTACAGAGAGCAGCGTGTCCCAATGGGATAACTTGAATACATTTCGTTCGTGTACTGTTGAATGAGAACTATAAATTGTATGAGCTACCGCGCTCGCTTTAATTGTTGAACCTGTTGTGCGTATCTTTCTTATAATGTCTTTTCCCATTATTTATTTTATTTTATACTACACCATAGACCACACTTTTGGTTTATATCAGGCAAGGTTGTGGCTAAGTGCTGACCTATATCTATTAAATAAAAAAAAACCTATTTAATTCAGATCGTAAAATCTTCGTGTGTATCAAAATGGCGTTTCGGAGAGAATTAAAGAGTGAATTTAAAATGTTGAGTATCATACAATATTGCTTTGTTTTTTTAACGAAACCGTGAATCCCGCATTTGTAATGACACGGTGTTGCTAGTTATATTAAAACGTTTGAACCTGACAAGTTAAAACACTGGCAGTTCTATAGCGCTCTAGGCTGTTTAGTTTCAAATTAATCAACAATACAATTATGCGATTATGTATAAGTGTACTTCAAAAATTGTATGTAAGAGTCAATTTAGACAGATATCATAAGGTTGACCGCCTATTTTGTATTTTTTTATTAATCATTATTTTGCTTTGTTTAACATATTTTGGCGTACGAAGAAAACGAGTACTACTACTAATACTGCGCAATATTTTTGCATATAGTCTATATAGTATTTATCGACTGTATCATAGTGAGTTTTACTTCGTTTCCTGCAGTAGCGTAATCAGTGGCGATCTACGGGAAATATTCAATTTGTTGAAAAAGAAGTCATCTACGAGCCTTCGTGTAACGCTGGTCCTTGCAGCGATAAAGATCATAACGGTTTTCCTTCCCATACATTTTGTTTGAACGACGTGATCTTTGTTCAGCGGCGTGAGAGAAAAAACGTGCAATTTGTTTTTTTTTTCCTTTGTATTACGGAATATTGCATGGAAAATATTTAACTTAATTTGCAACGAAGATGGGAAATGGTGATTCGTTTATCAAGGGATGCTGCTTGATATATTCCGAGTTTATGATTAAGAGATCGTATAGTAAGACTTGTAGTAAGATTTTTAGTACGGAATCAGTTTTAATGAGTCGTTATTTGTTTAGGCCGGGTTGTGCCCTGCGGGGTTATGCTAAGGGTTTCAGTAGAAAAATAATTCAATAGCCTTTCAAATAAAGAGCAAGACTTAAATGATAATTACGTAAATAGGAGACTTGAGGATGGAGATGTTAATAAAATATTATATTTATATAGGTGTTATATTTATTAAAATTGGTTTAATATTCGTAGCAAAAAAGTCTTAAAGATTCATCAAGAAATTTGAGTTAAAATGGTAGTCTTATCGAAATTTCTATAATAACAATGCATCGGTGACTCACTTTGCTCACTCACTCACTCACTCACTCATTTTGCTATATTCGTAATTAACCACTCAATTGTTCTTTACGGTCTGTCACATATAATTCGATAAAGTTGATTAAACAACAACAAATTTAGACCGAAAAAAGAGCAAACATGTTTATACAAAACTACAACATAGGCTTTTGAAACAAACTTTTCACATACAACAAGGTCAAAGAACTTATGACAAGTATACTTTCAGTCATAAATTGATTATTAAAATAATACATAACTATCCTATCAACCTCAGTCACTTGCAAAAATGTCATCTTAGTCCACTGCTGGACGTAGGTCTTCCCTAAAAGGGGGTTTATGCCCGTAATCTCCACGCTTGGCATGCGGGTTGGAGATCGCAGGGAACGGCTTTTCGCACGACGACGCTGCCGCTCGTCGGCGGCCAGAGCATTTAACCGTGCCTATTTAGGCTGCGCTATACCGCTATCAGCCGGTTGCCAGAGCCTCGTCTGTTATAGCTGGGTGTACCACGTGCAGGTGAGGTTGGCTTGGGTTCCTGAGATGGTGGTTGGAATCCCTTACACCCCACAACAACACCAACACCACAACAAGAATATTATCAATGACTACTAAATTTAAATAGAGATATAATCAAATTGGCCATAGACACCTCATAAATTATTAGATCAAAAAGTACCCAAACAGTATCTTACGATGCAATAAGAACGAATATTTACGGATACAAAGAAAAATTCAAAGGAAAAAGGTGTTCATTTATAATTCATTCATGAGTATTGCTTTCTAACATCGTCGAATTCCCACCGCTTCGGAAAAAAAGATATTTTATTAATGCCGTAATTATCGTGGAACTAGAGTTATAATACGGCATTAGTTAGTACAATTTAAGTAGACATTCGTTTTTATAAAGTTCTAGAAGCATCTAATATACTAGATACATAAATCTATATTTTGCTAAGTAGGAATTTCATATGTTTGTTGGTACCGTTATAGAGAGAATATGAATAATAAATAAGATTTAATATGAACGGCATAGTCCAAAAAGTTCATTATTTCTGCCCGATTCTATGGCTCCCAGAAGTGCAATATGTGAAAAGTTATTATTAACTTAACACTGCTGAATATTAGAATTTATCTTGCCCTAACTGTCTTGTTGGTTGTAGCTAGCGTGACTGCTATTCGAGAGATGCTGCTTTCGGTCCTCCGGTCGGGTACTTTTGGATTTTTCCAATTTAGATTTTTGAGTAGAAATGCTTAGTAATGACTTAGATTTTGGATCTGTATGTCTGATAATGTACTGCGAGACGTAAACGTAACTGTTTGACATGGGAATATAGTACACTCCTCTATCTCCTTTTTAGATAACTGCATTCGTGATATATATAGCATTTTTTATCCATTTTAACTCTGTTTCAGAACCCCAAGGATTCCAGTTACAAAAAATACTATCTCGTGAGTCAAAGCTTTGATCTTCCCTTCCTGTTTCGAAGATATTAAGCATATGATATCATTTTTGGCCTTGATACTGATTATCTTGTGTCTTTTGATAAATATACATATTGAGTATTAAAAATCATTGAGATAACTGTCACTCCGTTCTCTCTGCCTATCTCGTAAGGGACTTGACGTGACAATATGTATGTATGTAAAATAATTGTTGATCTCGATTTTGTTACACTTTTTTATTTGAGGAAAGTAGCCAACTGGCAAGCATTTATCCGCTAGAAATGCTACTTGAGAGACCAGTTAAGATCAATATAAAGATCGATGGAGCACTTGAAGAGTAAATTTTTAACATACCCAAGGATATATTTTAATAATAACTAAGTAAGAAATATATAGCCTCTTCCTATTAGGTCATAGCCGTGCTAACAACGCCAGAGCAAGAAGTGGTTATTATAATATTACAGGTGTCATATAACGCGACGTGACCTGGGTGCGGATTGCAAAGGATCTGCAAAGTGTAGTACGTCGGGCGCATTAACTCGAGGATAGCTAAATAGTTGTGACAAATGCCGCGAATGTTTTAGTATGTCGGTAAGCTCATTTACCAGTCTTGGCATAATTGTTGAGCTGACATTTAACTTTGTGAAAAGACGCTTAGATTCTTTAACAATAAGATGTAGATGAGTGCAAGTCCTGCCACTTTAGCCTATTCACGATAATGTAGAATAGTAAAGCAAGATCCAAGCCTCCTGATATACCAAGAACTTTTAGTGGCTTAAAGTAATATCATTTCTGCTGTTTTAATAGGTAATTAGCCTACTGAAGCCCAAGGGGACAGTACACGAAAATTAAAGAGAAATTTAATCATGGCAGGGTAGGCTATAAAAAGTTAACCATTTCGGGTCCAAGCGAATGGTTCCCCAAAGTGCAGTAAGATTGTTTACAAATACTATCAAAATACACTTAAGGGCTTAATTCGTTTTTTGATGGGTTTTGTTTATTTGAAGTGCCAATGTTTAATTTTTTAAATCGTTTGCGTTACGTAACGCCACATCTGGTAATAAAATAATACGATAACCATTTTTTCGTTAAACTTAAAAAATATGTTTTACTCCATCTTGTGAACTTTATTATTTGTTTCTTGCGTTTTCCTTATCGGACTAAACTGCCTGCAAAAAGCTAGGGCACATGTTGCTTGTTTGTTAATTTGCTTCAAATCTTTAATAATTCTTCTCTTTTACCTCTTTGTATCCATTGTAACCGGTTTTAACTAGTTTTAACTAATCCACGCTTTATATCTTATAAAGCGTGGATTGAAAGATTTAACTAGCTATTGGATTCTTTACGACAAATCGTAACACTACCTAACTTACATAGCTATTGAGGTTAGCAGATTACAAATTCTATTCAGCTTCACTCATGTTGGAAGTCATATCAAGTGAAGCTTTAACGAAATCCGCTGTAATGCTTCGCAAGCGAAACACACAAAAATATAAAATATTAGATAAACAAGAAAGAGAAAACAAATCCCGCTTTGTGTCTTTTGTATCGAGTGTATCTCAAAATACAGTTGGCAGCACCATTGTTTGTGGGTATCTCGCCAAAGCCTACCGAATTTGCATAGAAATTCGGTTTCTAGCCTCTGCAACTATCCTTGTTCATATCGTCACATTTAAGCAGCTGTTTCACTCTGACTTTGAACTTCTTTCAGGTTTTTCCACTACAGTAATTTATCACTTTTTTCTTTTGTAATTTAGGTCAAATATTGCAATGATGATGGATGTTCATTTACAACATATTTTATAATTTCACAATTCTGTTTCGGAAAAAACACATCTTTTTGGTATTTTGTAATTGGTTTCGTAATGAAATTCGTATTTTTTACTATACCTAACTTAACGATTTATGTAGATGGTAAAATTCAGAGCGATGTCAACTATGCAAAAAGGAAGTCAATTAGCATACAATTCAAACACATTGGACAGTGTTGTTATGTCTCAGTGGCTAGCACTTTTTCAAAATAATCGGCAAGTACTTTTGAAACAAATTTTATTTGAAGAAATGTATAATGGTTTCGCTTTTCTCTTTTAAGCTAAATGTTATTAACCAAAATAATAATGTTATATAGCATTTTTGGTGCGGTAAAAAATCCGTACTTATTATTTTATTATCCTTATCTTATATAAAACCTCATTTCAACTAGTGGGCTCTTCTCAAAATCCATCTTCAGATTAAAATCTTGTCATTTCATATTCTCTTTTCGACTGCACTATTCGCTAAAGTAGGGGTGTCAGTGCGTTAAGTCTTGTGGAGTTGTGCCAACTGTGTGATATCCAATTGGTTCTACTGTTTATGAATAAGCTAAAAGCTATCATCGATTTTATGTTACGCTGTCATCAACTTCATCATCATCACCATTGTTGTCATCATCATCATCACCATCATAATCATCAGTCGTTGATCGTCCACTACTGGAAATAAGCTTTTCCAACAGCAAACTTTAAAATAATGACCTACAATTCTGCTTTTGGTAATTACGACACTCAGACAAGAGGATATGAAGAAGAAGATGTTAGTGGTTAATTTTAATTGGATTAATAACTGAGGCTTCTTGATATTACCAAATGTTCATAGGAACCACAGTAAATGCTATGTCCGTATTGTGTGTTCAACTGAATATGGTAAATTTGTTTCCGTACAGGTACTACTTGACGCGATGTTTTTGTAAAATTTAAAAATGTTTGTTGTAAGCCCTAAAAGTTCTAATCTCTGCTTACTTTAACTTGCTTAACTCGCTTGCATTTACGTGGTGGAACAAATACTTTAAAGTTGGCACATTTCACAAAAACTAGTTTGAATTTAAGTGTTAACTAGCACTTGTCTTAAATTTTGTTCGTTTTTTTTTCTGTATCACACTTTGCACAAACGATAATAGCTGGGAGAGCAAACTTTACGATATTTTGCCTGAAGAACTTGGAATTTTTGTGATAATTTTAAAAGTTGTATTAGTTGTTACAGTAAAATAAACTTCTGTTTTTGATATTTAGGATTATATGTATTACTAAACTCTGTTCTTTAAGGCTCTCAACTTCATCAAACTGGTTTTTACTGTGAAAATCGTCTGGTAAGAGGCGACAAAATGAGACTGAAATATAAGAATACTTAAGTAGGGACTTTTTTACCCCGGGCATTATAATTGTAAGGATCCCAACGTTTCAGAGAGTGCGTAAAGCAAGTCGTTTTTCAAAAATAATAAGGTGGAGAACTCCATAATCTCTCGACAATTTAGTAACCCGTATTTTCGCATTCTTTTGCCATTTGCTTCATTCGACAAATATGGCCATTGTCGTCAAACAATACAACAACTTAGACAGCCATATAAGGAGAAATATTTTGCCATAGCGTAATTTATACGATAAATTGTACAACGAACGAGTGGCTTAACCACGTTATCAAAGTTATAAAGAAGTGATCGTAAGGTAGTCCAAAGGGAGTACTCAGGTGTGTTTATTATCTTCAGACAAAGACAAATCTTTCAGGAAATGGATGTGGCTTACATGATACTAAATACCGAACGTATCTGTCTATTTCAATGAATATGATAATGATCACTCGGTTAGCCAATAAGAAGATCTGGGCTGTATGATACTCGTCTAAGCAGTTCTCAGTATTGGGAAAGTGCCGGTTCACTAGTAAAAATTCAGAAGGTGGCGCTTTTAAATACGGCACATGTTCGCGCAATGTATTTTGCTGTTAGTGTGTCAAAAATAAATTAAGATTATTTTTTAGTCATATTAAAAAAACTAGCGCATAAAAAATTTAAAGCTAAAAAGATTTGCTAATGGAGTGGTTTTTTAGCAGCGTCACCGTGATGAAACTACGAGAACCTGTTCATTTATTATAAATCGTTCCCTAGAGAAATATAAGGAATTGTTTTTGTAAAAAAGAAATCCTGTATCGCCGCAGACACTTCATGTTTTACGTAAATTACATTTACATAGATGATTTCGTGGAATAGTAAAATGGATTAAATAACTGTGAACAACACCATGTTCTATAGATGAACTTGGATCCGTTCTTGCTACCGTCATACACGCTACTGACAAACTTGTTTGTGCAAATATTTTATAATCGTAGGAGTTTAACTTTCTTGATCATTTAACTTGCCAGTTCCAACAAGATAATCATATACTGGTAACTCGTACTGCAAAGGCATCTATATCTGATGTTGCTAGCTGATGTATCGCCAATGAAGCTGAATTTTCAATGGTCTACTGATTACTAAATAATTACTGGGCCCCATTAAGAACTTTGCTATTCTTATATTAAAGTCTGAAGCCTGATTTTAGATACGCTTATGTTTATGCTTTGATGATAGACAGTAATTAAGCTATAGGGAAATTACTGGAACAGTTTATTTATTATTATCTGTATACATTTAATTTATTCTTATTAAACATTATCTGTCTAGCTTTGACGGGCTCAATCAAACTGAATTTTAGTCTTTATAGTCATGAATATTACAGGCTGTGATATTTAAGCGTCGCCGTTGTACATTAATTATGAAGATAACGAGATTCTATTTTCATACTGTATAAATGGGATAGTCCGTTTAAATAATTTTGAATACCCAAAGTGCCAACTGGTTTTAAGAAATTGAAGTGTAGAATAATTTTGGTCTATTGTTTCTTATTTTTTTTCTAAATCACCGTTAACCTGGAAATATACCTACATAGGAACGATCTATTATATAAGGCTGTTAATGTCTCGTATGGTTGATAAGACCTATTTAAGGAACATCAGATACATAAATAACTGAGTCCTGAAGGTCTAGACTCGCCCCGAGAAAAGACTTATAAGCGTATCATAGATGATTTATTATTCCGGTCTTTTGAAGATCGTTGATCGCAGAGAAAATTCTAGTAAAATCCGCACAGTGTTATCCATATTGTTCCACTTTGCGCGTATATTCCGTAGATTCGGAAACCGTAGCTTAAATATGAAGAAGAAGAAGTTGGACCTTGGAATTTTTGGACCTCATTTTATGATGAACAGATCCTGGGTTGACTCCTGGATCGGGCACAATTGGTTTTTCGCACATTCACTACTAATAGACTGACGACTACATCCAGACTCTCAACCACTCCTAGGAGTTGCTGGAAGTCTGGATTTGTGCCCGGTGTATAGCAACATCAACAAGCTGTCTCCATATTCCACCGCGGGATGTATACTTAGCTGGTGGAACTTGGAAATGCACTACACTCTGTCTATCTTCACAGATTAGTTATAAAGCATTAGATATACACGACTTAGATCATACATCAAAAATTCCTGCTATTTTTACTGGCTACATATGATAATAAACGATACTGAACATATACATATGTAAGTACAAAAACAAAATTGACATCAATACAAATACAAAAATGACAAAAAAAGTTACGTACATATATTATTTTGAATTGCCATATTTCTTAAACGCCTAGCAAGTGCTTCATCTCCGATGCCTCAAGATAATGTTGCCGTAAATATCTAAAGTACATCGTAATTCTGTTAAGTGTAATATAAAATTTTACGTCGCGCCCGACGCGGGTTATCGGCGTCAAAGGACGTAAAGGAATTTTTAACTTCTTCCTTTCCTATTTTTACAACATTTATATACGTATATACATGTACATATACATACATAAACAGAATTGAAATATTTTTGTATGTTAACGCTGATGTATAATAGGTAAAGACTAAAGTTTGATGGGAGGGAATATGGGAGGGAATATCCTGAGATCAATATCCAGAGATCAATCTTAAGACACATCTGCGGATTTTAAAGGATCACGCAGGATTCACGAAATTCTAATGAAAACTACACACTACTGAATACATATATCGAGTTCTAGTTTATATCACTACGTATAAGCAATAGCAAATGCTAATGTCTAGGAGTTCAAATGTCGGTCGTCGATGTCACTCCCCGTTACATGAACGCAGTGGAAACATGTTAGTGATCGGGTGACATCGGTTCTCCGACACGAAGCGTAGGTGGTTACTGAGATCGACTACTCCCCATTACTTAAATAGTAATTCTCAAGTGTACGTGCACTGGGTAAATACTAAAATACATGATTTGATAATACACTGAAGTGATTTAATGTTATATTTCTTTCAACCTTTTAAATCTGGATGAATACGACCCATTAGCCCTATCTCTGTTATTAAGGAATGTGTAATAAAGCAGAAATTCGCACTATTACTGGGGGTAGACAGGCTGTATTCGATTTACTGGTACCGTGGTCTGGTCGCTTTGCGCCACTAAAGGATCGGTTACTGAAGTTTTCTTACCACGTGACATGCTGCTTCGATTGGCACATGGAGCGACATTATTTGGTAGCTGAAGCGTACCACTCTAAAGAAAATGTTCAGATTAAAACATCAAAGTTGCAAGTTTTGCTTCACAGTCAAAAACACGGCAGTACGAGTACACAATACATGTATAAGCAATAACTATTGGAATTTAAAAACTGACACTTTAATTTCAATAATGTTCATGTAAGGCGTGTAAGGGGTTCCAACCACCATCTCAGGAACCCAAGCTAACCTCACCTGCACGTGGTGCACCCTGCTATAACAGACGAGGCTCTGGCGACCGGCTGATTGCGGTATAGCGCAAATAGGCACGGCTAAATGCCCGTGGCCACCGACGGGCAGCAGCGTCGGCGGTGCGAAAAGCTGTGTCCTGCGAACTCCAACCCCCATGTCCAGCATGGAGATTACGGGCATAAAATCCATTTTGGGGAGGCCTATGTCCAGCAGTGGACTGAATAGGCTGATGATGATGAATATATCATTTAATTTTTTACACTAGTTGTCGTGTTGGTTGCAGGCACGACTGCCGATCGGGAGGTCCCGGGTTCGATTCCCGGGTCGAACACTACAAAACTTTCTAATTTAGATTTTTTAGTAGGTATCTAGTGATTTGGAGTCTGGATATGTACCCGATGCATGGCAACAGGCTCACCGCCTATTCCATAGTGGGACGTAAACGTAACCGGTGAAACGTGGGAGTGTTCTCCATTACTTTGCCTACCTCTTCGGGGATTGCAGGCGTGAAGTAACGTAAAAATTAACTATTTACTGGTTCTGTAGTAGAGCTTTTCTATTGACGTTTAAGGCTGTGGTTTCATTTGCAGTGGAATAACATAATTGTAAAGTACCTACCTACCACACACTACTAGAATGGTTTCTAACCCTTTTTCTTCTTAAATCGTCCGTTATGTATGTGTGTAGGTGTTTGTTAATTATTTATATATGTTCTTAAATATAAAGAAAGATCCATCGCTGAAGTACCATGCGTGTGTTTTTTATCGCGGCGTCCGTATAGCCATTTTATTTTTACGGCGGACGTGTTCCATCGCTACCGTCTCCTTCAATTTATTTATTATGTCCTATAAACCGCAGATCTGCTACTACACATAAACACGACATGGATGTTAAAGGAAACGGGCATTTATACCTATAGCACAGAACAGAGTAGGTGTGTGTACCTATATAAGTATGTATCTATATATATGAGTGTGTGTATATACATATACATTATACAATTTATATTAAATACGGAATTAATACTCTGTGACACGGAGATTTTGATTAGGTATAGCCTTATTTCTGTTAGTAATCTTTGAATATTGTAGTGCCTATACTTCCAAAAAGAAAAGTGCACTATACAGTTCTTAAGAGGGAACTAATTGTAGAATATAATCAATTTTAGAGTAGCTAATTTATGACAAATACAAGTTGTTGTTTTTGTCTATGTACGAGTAGGTGCCTACCTACTTAATTGAGTAACTAATGGTTATTTTAAAATTACAAAGTAAGCTTATAAAGAGAAAGAGACTATAATAAAATAGAATAATAGTTATTGGTATAGGTACATTATAAAGAAGTATAGAAATAGTGAAATAGGCACACCTCAAAAGGCTTAAAACGTATTGATAACATAAATGAAATGCTAATAAATGGAGATAAGGATGCAAATTAGTTTTTAAGACATAAATCGCGTTGTTAGATTGAATTGGTTGCATTACGATGTATGGAAAAGCCTATTGGCGTCCTTGAGTTTCTTACTTTCTAATATTTTCTATTTGCGGCTTAGAAATGGAATAAATTATGAATTTTATCAGTCTCTCTTTGGTCTATCGGTTGCAAGCGTGACTGCTGAGCAAGAGGTATACCACAGGGCGGATAACATAACTCTTGAAATAGTGGGTGTACCTACCTACTCGTAGTACCCTCTCCTGCGTACCTACCTCTTCTGTCCGTCTGGAAATACTGCCTGTTCACGTGCTATTCCCTCATTTCAAAATTTATGTTTTAGTTTTTTACTCTAAAATTAAACGAATTTGAAAAATATATTAATTTCTCTTTGAATCTCTGCCTTCTTTTAACATAGGCCGTCGTTAAAGAGGCGGAAGCATTCTTTCGGCGGCACGTTTCTATAAAATCCTATACCTACCTACTTACCTATAATTCGGCTAATTCGGTTAGTTCGGATAATGTACAAAATACATTTACTTACAACTAAAATAGTGTATAAAAATAATTGTCCTCATGAAATGGATGTAGCTTTTGGATTAAATTTACATTAAAAAATGTTTTAGCACTTTTAGAAGTTATTATGTTTCGGTGAAAAATGCTTGTATGGGACTTTAATGTGCTGGATTGGTCGATTGGTTGCAGGCGCAACTACTGATCGCGAGGTCCTGAGTTCCAGCCCCGGGTCGGCTACTATTTTTCTACCATAAAATTCCCAGCAGTGGCTCGTAATCTCGATCTGTGACCAGTATATTGCATTACACTCATCCCTTATTACATGGCGGGACGTACCTACAACTTACTGGTGAGCCGTGAAATACTAATAGGTATGTATTATGTTATCCTAATGTAAGTACTCGTAAATATCTAAATATCTATTACAAAAAAAATTTTTGACTTCCCGTTCTGTAGTACAGGCATACAAACTAAGCAAAACGTACTTAGGTACATGATCCAACCTAGCCAACGTCTACAGAAATATAAATATCTGTCATCTACATTAAAATTAACCTTTAATACTTAATTTACTTTTGATAAGCCTCGAAAACGTGGGGTTTCTTTTTAGTTCTATATTCCGGTAGTTTCAGTTGCCACGTATGTAGGTAGGTATGTACCTATCTGAAGTATGATGTCAATAGTGAAAATTTAAATTAAGTTGGAATTCATTGATATTTTATTCACTAGAATAGGTATGGACTCACATTCATACATCCATATTTCTTTCAATTCATAGGGTAACGCATTCCCCTATCCCTTTTATCCAAAGCGTTAAGTATCGACCGGAAATGCGACGTTTGCCCGCCTTTTAGCAATGGCGACGGTAAAAACGCTCTCTGATTCGTCGACAGTCCCGCGCTTTCTTTGTGGCTGTATGCGCATGTGCTTTGAAAGTTCAATTCAAAATGGCGGAATTCGGAACGAAAATCCTTGATATAAATTCTTTGTAAAACATTTATATGAATTGGAATTGGATAGGTATGTCACAATTAAATAAAATTAGTGTTTTCTTAGATTATATGAGTGCAGAGAAACAGGAAATTTAATTATTTTGGTATGTATAAATTTATTTATCTACTTAGTATATAATACTTAATACATACAGGTATAGGTACATAGATCCTTCTTAAAAATGTTTTACTATAAAACCTACTCAACCGTGTTTTTATTAGGATCATAGAAGCAAAATAGCAAAACTAACACTATGTTTATGTATACCTACATGTACGTGTAGGTACAGGAGTTCAGTAAGTAACAATTAATGTTTTAGTTACTTATAGAACTTAACTTTCTGTACATATGTATTGTATGTATGTAGATATTTAAGATATGATTTACTCGTAATTACCTCCAACTAGGCTCCTGATGTCAGATGAACTGTTTTCGTAATGTCTTCTGGTAAACAATGGTGACATATTGCTATACCTACTGCAACACTCGTGATAATTGAATTTATTTAAATGTTGCCGCACTGTCGACACCGTGTCTAAATAACGACTGCTCGTTGCAAAGCATACCTATTTAGAGCGACTTACGACTTATATAACCCTTTTTATGTAATGCCAATAAAATCTGTGGCACGTAAACTGAACAATCCCGCTTGTCAAAGCTTAATGTCGAAGTTGAATAATAATTTGGAGCTTTGTTGGATTACAATGCTCCATGGCCAAGTGAGGATAACTTAGCTATATTTGTAAGATATTTATACTTATAAGTAGGTACTATGTATAGATAATTGTTGAGATGACTTTTTTATTTTAAAATATTTCTACGTGTAACCAAATATTTTGAGACCCTTATAGCAATGTAGAAAAAACTACTTATAATCTAGAATTGCTCTTTTTAACTTTTGAAAGCGTTATTTGGATGCCATATACGTTTAATTTATTTGATGCACAATTTAATTCTACGCGTAAAATATTAAAGTAAGTAGGTACTAACAAAGATAATGGATGCCTATCTATGGGTAGTATAATTTCTGTCGGTCTAGGCAAGAGCGTAGGTGTTTTTGGATTTAGCCATGCACACCTGTAAAGTTATCAATGGGAATCCAATATAACTTTCATGCTTATTGTATTCATGGGCGTTGTATTGAAGGTCCCTGTATACCCCTTCGATTACCCACATTCGTTTGTTGCGTAAAGAATGGAACGGTTTGTTAACAGTGACTGTAATAATCGCTGTTTCAACGGACAACACTTTATAACACCAATAAATACGAATACAAAAGGAGCCTTCAAATCTGTTGGCATTTACTGACGTTTTG
>DWMG01001908.1:0-14199 GCA_018244855.1 Elbella merops | reverse complement strand
TTGGAGCGTAGCAAAAATCCACCGTTCCAAAAAACTTTTGTTTTCTGTCCTGTGATGTTAGGTTTAATTCCTTTGTAGCCAGTTCTATTCATTTCGTTTGTTTGTAGTTAATGAATATAATTTTAAAAGCTATCTCTCTCTTCCTGTAATTCTAACAATGTTTTTATTTTTTTAGTAACTTCTCCGTTCTCCTCGATTAATTATCCTTTTCTTTAAGATTCATTTTCTTTTATTATACTAAGTAGAATAAAATAACTACGTGGACTGACGATATACGCAAAGTGGCTGGCAGTGGTTGGATGCGAAGAGCTGAAGATCGAGCTCAGTGGCATACTATTGGAGAGGACTATGGCCAGCAGTGGATGTTGGTAGGCTGATAAAGACGACGATGATGATGAAGTAGAATAATCTATATCCAATCTCCCTAGTCCTTTGACCAAGTAATATTATCATGTCTTATTAATATTAAATATTAATGTAAATAACTGGTATTAACAACCTCACTTAAGGCAAATTACTCATGCTTACGTGCAGCAGTGGTCATTTATGACTACTGTCAGTTTGTTTGCTACATTTTCTCTAGTATTTTTTTTCATAGAATTAACATTCGGCTGTATAAGTAGTCAATGGTACATCATTCATTATACCATTTATAGGCCGCAACTATTTGTGTCAATGTACACGAATGATACCATAATCTTGTTACGGTTTACGACCCACTTGGTGTCACGTTCCATGTTCATGGTCTATAAAAATCTGTGCGCCTCGTGATATATTCAACTGCAAATATATGAATGTAGATAAAACCTGTAAAAGCGATTTGGCCGATCGCGTATTGATCGCTCGAGTATGGAAATATGCTACGAAATATAAATCCTGTGTGGTCGCGCTGGCACCGAGCCAGACCTATCGGCGCTGGCCTAAGGGCGCAGTAATAACCATGGCGCTTTATGCTTGTTTCCTGTGTGAATTATCTGCAATTATTACAAGCTGTTGGTGTAGTAAAATATAAAGAGATAACATATCGCGATCGATCAACTTTGGTTTTTGTAATCGGTTGTTTCTCACTTTAACATTAAAAATAAAGCTGTTTCAAATTCCCGTTACTTTGGCTGCTTTCGACTAACTTTTACTATATCAAATAGGGAAACATAGCAATATCAAATCCTAATACCTAGAGTTTGTTTTATATATCGTATTAGTAAAAACCTATGAAAGCCTTACTCTCATCCATGAAACAAGCGTCATTACGGGTTCGAACGTGGCACAGGGAAGAAATATTTTCGGAAACAGTATTTTCTTTGCATTACATTTACGTGTCTACGTGCTGAACATTTTCATGTAAGCAGTAAGTTCATGCCGCGCGGTATGAGATTACGTAACAAGGTATTGGATCTTAACGCAGTAAAGATTTCCAATATTTGTGAATCAGATTCTGTTTTTGTCGTCAAAATTCCCCCCCATTCTTGAGAATATACTGTATATCGAGTGATACGTGAGGATTTTGGCTTTCGATATTTAGTAGACGTGTTTGGAATTTTCCTTTATCTCTGCAGTTTGGCGATACAAATCCCATTACATATGAACTTTCTTTTATTTTTTCGCGTCGAATTTTCACATTTCAAAGTGGTTTTGTAAAGTTCATTTGTTAGTATCCCCGTTGAACGAAACGCCGTATAGTTTAAAAACATACTTAAGTCTTGTGAATGTGTGGTAGAAATTTTAATTACCGCGGTAGAAATAGGTAATCTCCGAGGATCGCACACCAGAAGTTGGCTCGTTAGGCGTGTGTTAAGAGAAAAGTTTGTGTAATGAGAACAAGTTTAATGTGGGCGGGATTTTGTGCTTAGTGCAGGGCGTGTTCGTATTTTAATGGATTGAAAATGTTTGATTTTTAATTAATTTTTATTGATAAAAATTAAATATAAGCACTGATAATCGTTTACAGTAGACACTTCCACCATAAGGAGACCTGGGTTGAACCTGCCGCGAATCTCTTTACGAAAAATTTGTGTTTTACGAATAGATATGACTGGCTGTAACGGTGTAATGGCAAAGGAGAATATCGTAGGATTATATTACTCTAAAGTGCTCTGTAATTTTTCTGAGACGTATGAAGTTGGCTAACTTAACCAGCCTTGCCGACTGTGGCATATACTCTTTTTATTTTGAAAAGAAACCTATGTCTAAAGGTATGAAGAATGCTTAAGGATCCCCAGTATGTTTGTTTAATCATGGCTCGGAACATTTGTATATTATAGGACATTGTTTGAATAAATGAAAGTTCTCACATTTAATCAACTGAGATGTGAACTTTAATTGATTAATCAGTGGAATTATACATAATTTCTTTGAAACGGTCTTACATTTCTGTTCCGAACAATGCATCTAATTCTTTGGGGGAACAATTATTTAACATCATGCTTTAAACAAGAACATAGCGAACACGAATGACATTATATGTAAATTACATATGTCATCTACACATGTATTAAAGTAAAACGTTTCTAATTTAATTCCAATACATATGTCACAAGTAAAATATTGTATGTAACAAGAAATATCTCGGCACATTTATTTACCACCGCCGAGACTGCCATACTTTTTGCGTAACGTATGTTTCTACCAGTAATATCTAATGTAAAATGTAATGTCTCTTTTGAGTATAATAAGTGCCTCTATGGTCGAAAGGGCGCAAACTCAACTGCCGATCTGGAGGTCAAGGTTTCAAATCCCGGGTACTATTGGATTTTTCTAATTTAGAATTTCTTTTAGTGACTCGGAGTCTGGATCTGTGTCCGGTGTGTGGCCATAGGCTCACTATCTATTCCATGGAACTTAAACGTAACTGGTGAATTGTAGGAGTGTATTACACTCCTCTGCCTATCCATTCGGAGATTACAAGCGTAATGTTATTTTAAAAATAATAATTACGTTCAATCAAAAAAATAACAAGTTTAATAATAGCATAGTGTGTTTTGTATGTACGAGTACATCATCACAAAATTTCAAAATACTAATATTCTAACATGGTGTATCGGCAGCTTTATATAAACATGTAGGTATAGTACACGTGAGACCAACACATACCGTCTACGTTATAAGGTTTCCCGTGTGTGTAAACAGCAATAACTTTGGGAATATCGTAAACATTTTTTCATTTCGACGTGGCATTAAACTTTTCTTTGCTGTAAATATGATATATACGGACGCGTTTTACTGACGTCGCTGAAGACATATTGCTTTCGAATAAAATACGGGACGGGCAAAATAAAAGTTGTTCTAGTCAGCATATTGAAATGTAACATTTGGGCATGAATGTTCCAGGCGCGGCCCCATGGGAAAACATGCTGATATGGAAGTACCACGTGCCCGAGAAAAACAATTGAACAGGTAAGATTTATTTGCATTCAGTGGATAGATACGAATGTTTATTGCTATTTCCATGAGGAATAACGATATTAATTTTATTTACGTGCTTTGGAAATGGCGACTTCGAATAATACTGCAGCGTTTGAAGTTTAATAGCGGTGTATTGAGCTTTTTATACATATAGGTAATATTATAAAAGTGCTGTCCTGGCGTTTATGGACCTTTGTAACACATTTTCTTGTTTTAATTTATGTTTCCATATACTTACGCCGGGTCCCTTTCAGGGCATGCAGAGAGCAGAATAAAGTATATTGGTAAATTGTAGTTTTGTATTAGCATGTTATCTATTAGAGCACAGTTATTATCAAAGATAGTTATGTACACCTTTTCAACACGGATACTTATACGTAAAACAAAGTAAACGCGTGGTACATACATATAGTGTATATCTATATATAAAACAGGTTGGAGTTCATGGTTGGAGAACATCACTCTATAATTCACCGCCCAACTTTGAACTTTAGCCATAACAATTAGGCACGTAAATAGTGCCCTCCAGGCCAGCCAGGACCAAATTAATTAGCTAGTTTTCCTGTTAGTTCCTAACCACAAAATTACCGTCAGCTATCATAACGAGCGAGTCATATTTACGTTGGTTTACTTACATTATCGACACCAACCCTCGAGCTGTTCTGCTAGACTGTTGTTTGCTCGTCGGCGCGTAAGATTAATGATGGGTGGAGGACACTACGCAAATTCGGGGTGGCAAAGGGACGCATTGGGGTGCTTGCTCAATCTCTCGCTTGAACACAGTAAAACGCTATTTGCACTAATTGCTAGTAGATATTTACGGGAACGCCACTCCTGCGGGCTCATTGTTAGGTTTATAAATGAGCAGCAACTAAGACGCACTTAATTCTCTAGTTGCTAATAAATACGTTGGTTGAGATATTTATCATCGTTTGTATGGAAATCGTAAGCGTGCCAGTCTACGTTGGGTGAAATGAAAGCTTTTCAGTTACGTAGGTAATTAAATCGTATAGAACATTCCAGAAAATTCAAATACGTACTTAATATTTCTGTACAGATTATTGGAGTGTTAGAAAAGATACATTAGGAAAGAATGGCTAGTGTTATAGTGTAGGCTACAGTTTCCGCTCGGGTAGAAGAGCGTCAAGCGTGAAGAAAGATCGAGGTCGCACATCAACCGGAATTAGTTGGGAGAGGCGAAACTAAATCTCAATCCGTCCGGGTGCGTCAATGTGAGGAAATTGATGAGTCAGGCGATCGAGCGAGCGCGCACAAAGGCCTCGCGGGGAAACAATGCCCGGTGTAGCTTTCAGCGCTCTACCCTCGTGCAATTAGGTGAACCTTTTTGTTGGCCGCGCTTTCAGCAACTACATTATCGGTATACAATGGTGGCAATGATTTGCGGAAAGAGGCCGAGATTATTTTTTTGCGAGAACGTTACTGATTCGCCTGATTTGTGATCGCTCGTCACGCTATCTCGTTCACAATATTGCTTTGCCCTTTATGAATAGAAATTTTTACTTGTAATAAATATAGTTGTTTCCGAAGTTTTTTGATTAATGGTTTTTATTTACACTATTTATGTTCGGAAAAAAATTGGAACTGTTGCATTGAGAGATATATGTATATAATAATTATTATTACTACTATAATATGTTCACGCCAGGTTCCTACGGGGTAGGCAGAGAGCAATAAATACCAAATATTTCAATCCTTATACAAGTGACATCTTTCTTCTAATTTAATCACTTTCTTCATATGCAAGCCTGTTTCGAAGATTTCTGATTCTCTCATCACCCAGTATAGGCCCTATTTAGTTAAGCTACGTTAGTCTCCGTCTGGACCTGCGTTTGTTATTCTTTATCTGCCGTTCTATCCACATGGTCGAAATATCCGAGCCGTTGTCATAATTACACGAACACCCTCTTTACGTATAACGCACAGTACGATTTTAGAAGATATCAAATTCTTACGCGTTTGACAAGACTTATGTAATTATATGATAACAAAAGACTGGTCGCGCTTCATTAATCCAACTATGTAAATATCACATAAGCCTTATGTTAGTAGCGAGCCTATTGTATTTTGGAATGGTGAATAGTTCATATGTTTCCTAATTATGCAAGATTTATGCCCTGTAACGACATAATCATTATTGCGTTCTCACTATTCAACTTTAAGCATTAATATAACGAAGTCTTTGAAAACTTATTACGAATATTATCTACAACGGAAAGTAGGAGTGTTTGATTAGAAGGCATTAATTAATGTGCTTTAAAATTAAAACATATTATTCATTGAATTCCAGATTTTTCCCTGCACGGGCTACGGTAAGAAGAGACGCTTGAAGACCGCGGTACAATAAAGAATAAAGAAAAAATGGAAAATCCTATTAAAGAAGAACGAAGAATTAAATGGAAGAAAGAATAAAGAAAAAAACTAAATGGCACATTCGTGATCTACCCTGTAGATCCGGGCTTTTGTAGATTAGTTAAGATCAGAAGCTCGTCTCTACAGGTATCTCACGGCTGGAAGACCTCGCTACTTTAACTTCAAGAACGAAGTATTCAGAAAGAAGATTTGAAAACTGAAGACATTTTAACTTTTAACTATCTATATATTTTTGTTTTATAGGAATAGAACAAATTGAAGTACCAAGTAATTAAGAATGAGCAATTGGAACTTAGACAGCGTAGTTTACAATGGCGTTAATCCTTCTCATGGTGAGCGGATATCCATCTCTAAAAATGGAATGCTAAAAGAGCTGATGATGATGAAGATACATTATTTAAGAGGAACCAGCAGATTATCACTACAATAGTAAAGATTGAGATGAGACCCATATTCCAACAGTGGTATGATAAAGGGGGCGATTATTATTTATTTTTTTCAGCAGATTATCATGTTCCAAGACAAGTCGTTCGTATATTGTTCAGACTGAGCTTCTCTGCTGGTGGTGACCAGCTTCCTACTTTACCTTTGATTGCATTAGGCACTGTGTCCTTCAACGCTTTCTAATATCAAAATCTTTTATACTAGCTCCTCGTCAGATGTATGAAAGTCACAATTTAAGTTAGTCGCTTTTCCTGTAGTGTTATTTGGTGTAGGAGAAACCGAATCTTTGAATATTCAATAGTAGAAACATGTTCTACAAAATTTGATCTCATAATGTCAGTAAGTACATATTATTTTGTGTATATCCTTTTGGCGTCTACTGTAGCCGTGTGTGGCAACAGTGGATTGTCAGAAATAAATAGGGCAAAGCAAACAGGCAGTAATATCTAAAGTATGTCTTCATTTTTTGCTGTATGAAGCTACGAAAATTAGTTATATTTGTAAAATACGGGTGATAAAAAGGAACGGTGAACGATGAATGATGCAAGGTGCGATTAAAGTCATAACCATTCTACTAAATATTCCAATATGAGCACGGCATAGGCATTGTTGTCTTAAAGTACCTACATGATTTGAGTAGATTTAGTACTAAAAGACAAAAACTTATCATACCGAAAATAGAATTTTGGCAGGTTGGTTACGGGGTGGGCAGAGAACACGGCGCGCCGAATATAATATTTCACATATTACACACACACACAGACACACTTACAGACCTCCCATGCTTCTACGTAAAAATAAAATTGATTTCAAAGAAGAAAAATTGTTCTATCAAACAATTTATTACGTATGTATTTCTCCACTGAATGTATATACTTAACCAATAACGCTTTACCTGTAATCCTTTCGCCCGCACCGTTGTTGGGAAACAACATCTCCGTCACCCGTTGGGGTTCGGAAACATATTCTAGCACACTGTGTTTGTAAGAACTGATAGAGATACGGTTATTACCGATAACAAACGCCTTTTTAACATGTCCACCGAAGCACTGCACTGCTCCTGAAACATTTGCCACTAGCTGTCACTGAGTTTCAAATAATCAAACAATTATTACATAAAAAATAAATTTTTCTTTCATACTTTTTAAGTGACTTTTACATTTTAAATTGTCAATCATTTTGTGTTCACTTATTTCTTAATTTTAATTGGAAAATTATTGTAAAATGAAGGTTTCTTGAACAATCAACAGACGAGTTGTTAAAACAGAAGATAAAAGAAGGGAACACTTAGAAAGAAACAGAAATATTTAAACAATTGTGAGTGAAAGTTTAATAGAGTGCAAAAATATATCTTCCTCGTGGTGTTATTTCCGCTTAGGTTCAAATTCAGGATCCTATAGAGAATTACATGAAACCTATCACAGCTCTATCAATATTTTCATTAAGTACAGCATCTAAGGTCCAAAACCACTGAAACTGATCTATCACTGAGTTACGAATATACAAGTATACAATTTAAACAAAAAACAAAATCGTCGAAATCGGTTTATGGACAAAAAGACGTGTTCATGTTTAGAAAAGGTACAAAGAAATTGGGAAAATGTTATCAGAAATTGTTTAAATATACGAATATCTTAAAAAACAAAATATCACACATGTAATGTCCGAAGGAGTAGGCAGATATATGTGAGAATTCACTCTTACGTTTCACCAGTTACGATTATGTTCCACTATGGAATAGGTGGTGTTCCTATGGCCATGTACCGGGCGAAAACCCAGACTCCGGGTAACTATTAGAGCTATCAACTTACAAAAATCCAATAGGACTCGACCCGGATATCCAACCCAAGATATCTCGATTAACAGTCGCGCTTGCAACCACGCAACCGAGACATTTAATGAATTAGCAAACGTATGAAAAAATTTAAAATATGCTTAACGTTTATTTCAACAATTATATCTGCTAATTAACCTTTTTTGTACTACTCTACTTTGAATTACTTTGTAGCCGACCTTATAATATAAATTTTTCATATGTAGGCATTGGCTTGTATAAATTATTGTTCTTAATACACTTTTGTAGCTCAAATTTTAAATTTGAAATAAATTTTATAGAATGTTGGCCTGATAAAAACCTTATAGACCAAAACCACAACGAAAGATAATCTTTGCGATACTAAAATAAAACATATTGCATATTTAAATGGATATGTATGTTATTTTCTATACAAATAAATAAAATTGGAGTGTCTGTTCGTAATATTAAAATAACAGCTTTTTACTAAATGCATACGGTACATATTACAAAATAACATTTTTTACAATTGTTGTCTGTCTGTCTGTTTGTTCCGGCTAATCTCTGGAACGGCTGGACCGATTATGATGGGACTTTAACTGGCAGATATCTGATGTAATAAGAAGTAACTTAGGCTACTTTAATAATAAAAAAAGTTTAGACTCCCATGCGAACGAAGCGGCAGGCACAGCTATTTCTAAATAAAATCTTCTAGTAGGAATTCTTAATAATGGCTTGGAATTTAGATCTGTGTTCGGTGTGCGGCGACAGACCCACCGCCTACTCAATAGTGACACAAACTGGTGAAACGTTATTAAAATACATAATCATTAAACATATACTTTAATATAGTACTCAGAAATAATACTCGTATATTTCTATTACATGAAGGATGTACTCGTATGTATGAGTATGTACCTGTGTACGACCTATGACATTCGTTAAAAATAACGTTTCACATTGTTCTGAAATTATCTATGTGTAAATTATTTTATTATTATGTGAGATATTATGATTGCGCAAATGTAAGAATCAGTAAATTTAAATAATACATAATACAACAGACAATAGTTCTGAAAAGTTCGGTAAACTAATAAGATCCAAATAATATTAGGAAAATTCGACGAGATGACAAAAACGTTCATATTAAAGCATTTCGAACATCAAGTTTATTGGTAACTGTTACAATAATGTATTTAATTGGTTTGCTTTTTATTAGTTTTTATGCTGTAGGAGGACTGAAACTCTACAGACGTTGACTTTCTATCGACATTGTTGCTTTTCTATGTTAGTTTGTAACCAATTAAAGTTTACAAACCACTTTTTATTTAATACTAATAAAAACTTAAATATAAACATGCGTACTTTATATATACAAATATTGTATAAAAGTTTATTAAATTACTTATTATTACTTATAAAAACGTAACATTACGCCTGTAATCCCCGAAGGTGTAGGCAGAGGAGTGTAGTACAACCCTACGTTTCACCAGTTACGTTTACATAAGTACCATGGAATAGGTGGTGAGCCATTTGCCATACACAAGGCACGATCCAGACTCCGAGTCACTACTAAAAATTCTAAATTAGAAAAATCTAATAGCACCCGACCAACGAGGCAGACCATTATTACTTATGATATTACTTACATTATTACTTATAACTATATTTTCTTAATTGAAACGTTTTTTTTAAGTGAAGAGAGTAGCAAACGAGCAAGCAGCAGTTTAGCAACGTCTATGCAGTTTTTAATTTAATTTACTTTCCTTTATATACAGAAATTCTCTGTCATATCGGGTCAGTGGCAGTGAGAACGATGATTGGCTTAACTTTATTTTCTATTTCATTTTCTCCAATTTTTGCTTAATTTTGTGAAGGGAAAGTTTTTTAGGCGCGACTTGAGAGTAGTTCAGGCCTTGTAATGCTTAATTTATTAAATATCTTCCGCGTAATTTCCACATTATCTGCTATATGAATTATGAGTTCTAATAAAGGTTTTGTGACAGCTAGGTGGATTGATAGATATACGCAAAATGGCTGGCAGCAGTTGAATGCGACGAGTAGAAGATGGAGCTCAGTGGCGTGCTATTGGAGAGGCCCACGTCCGGCTGTGGACGGGAGTAGGCTGATAATGATGATAATTATGAAAGGCTTTGTTACACAACTATCAATAGCTCTTTTTAAGAAATTATTGATTTTAAATATTTTAGTACCCATTTTGATTAATGTTAAAGAAGATTAGAAACAAACCAGTAGCCATTTTGAATTATTCAAAATGGCGGGGAAACATTAAAGTGAAAAGTGTTTCATAAACAAATTTATTATAAAAGATAACACGATATTGATATAAAATTGTGTGGAATTAATCTATAATGGCAGAATCCCCAGTATATTTTACTATTTCCTCGTTAAATAATAATAAACAAAACACATTATTTTTTTTTTATTTCAGTCGCCTGAGCTGATATGACATGCAGCCGGAGGACTAGTTTAATATGTAGGTACTTGCTATTAAATCGTTATTATGTCGTTGCAGTTTGATTTTATTTCTTCCAGTATATTTAAAGCAGTTTCCGAATCTGAATATTGGGATAAGTCCTAAAAACATTATATATTATTGACTTATTGAAAACTATTTTTGTAATTTGTTATTACCTAAATATTTTGCAATGAGGAAAATCACAATCACATGATGGGCACAAATTTTGTTGCTAAGTTTGAAAAATAAAATATGCCCACATAAATGTTAATGGTTTTTAAAAGCACGTAGGTATAATCAGTATATACATAGGTAGGTAATCCAATTATATAGAGATGATGAGTGAAGGGCAGCACAATTTGTTAATAGGTATTTATTACAGAAGTAGTAATAGAAATAAATAGGATAGAGATACTTAAATTTAATGTTTAAACAAAACCTCATTCTAAAAATTGCAATAAACTACGCTTATGGAGGAGTGAAAAGTGTTCGAAAACAAATCTGTTAGGTTAAATGAATTCCGCACTCAGTGCTCTATCTTTCCTGGTGTGAAGATCTAATTATAATTATTTACAATTATTAAATGATTAGGTGGTAGCGACTGGATAAAATCTGCGGAGGATCGGGTGTTGTGGCACACTTTGGGAGAAAGGCCTATGTCCAGCAGTGGTACGGTAACGGCTGATGTGGTGATGATGAAATAAATGATTGAAAATATTATCTAAATATTGTTTTATTTTAATACACAACTAAGCTTGGGTATCAAAGTACTATTAATAACTTTGCTCATCTATTAGAATTATCTCTTTGCTATCTAGAAATTGTAAGTATACCTACTACCTAAATAGTTATGTGTCATTCGAATTGTAATTAATTTGTGTCTTACGCCCTTCGTAACTTTAAATATATTGGATCCTTTTATTCGGTCGTTGACATAATTTTTATAATTATTTTTTATTTTGTTAATATGTATTGTAGTTGAAATTTTCAAGTTCATTTTTAGAGCATAGGTACTTTTTATAATCTGTTAAATGTGAGCCGTTGGCTCACGTAGTAAATACTGTATGCTACTCCTCGCTAGATGGCATTTGTATAAACCTTGTTACTGGGTTCAATTTTAATACAAAATTTAAAAACAAGTATGACATTAAAGAACATTTTTCTCTCTTACGAAATTATGATGAATATATTTAAATATTGAAAATGTAATTTTCAAACTTTTTCGCTTATTATGTAAAATCACTTGTTATTTAAACATATGAATTCTTTAATTCAATTTATATTAATGCAATACATATGTACTTATATTTATATGTGTGTACATAATTATGTATTTGCTTACCACTCTGTAGCATGGGGCCACACGTTTTCTCCATAACACAGGGTTGACTAGAGATAGTGTCATTAAGAAATCGATTCTTTTCTTTAGTTTAGGGCGTTACATAAGAATAAATAAATAAATAATCTTATTGGACATTGTATGCTTTTCGAAAACATCTACTGCTCATTTTAATCTGCAGTTACTTTCAAATACCTTCAAGTAAACCAGATAGAATGAGCCACTTTGGGTGTCTGTTTTAAAATAAATGATATTTCCGAATGTATATCAGCCAATAACACAAAAAGCTCTTCTTACACTGGTCGATGCAACTTAAGGCTTTTTAAATAAATTACCTGGCTTAAAGTCGGACCGCCCATTTTGAGCCGCCTTATCGAAGGTTGATTAATAGCTTATGACAGAGTTTTACTTACATAAAATTGTCTCTAATCTGAACGTACGTTTCGAGTCGCGAGTGAATGAAATAAGTTGATGGAATGTTGATAACTTTCTGAATGTAAACATCTTGGATCAATAGTAATGTATTCAATTTCAATACAGATCTTTGAATGTTGCCCATTCGTGAATAGCCTTTTTATATTAAAATGTACGTACTGAAATTTATATGGACATCTATAATCGTCAAAATAAAATTAAACTGAAGAACTAGTCTGACCACATATAAGTATCTCCATCTAACTGAAACACCCGGAAACTAAGTAGGGGTTTGTCAACAACAGCTGAAGTGTTAATAGATGGCAGTATATGGTCGAGGACACAAATTAAAATTCAATATTTATAAAAAAAAAAAATTATTGGAGTTAAAGTTAAACAGACATTATGCTTTCGCGATCTAAAATAGCAAAGTTGGATCAATTTTATGGGTGTCAAAAAAAATTGTAGGCTAATGTTTATGGATCATGTATGATATTGAGCACTATGGGAGGAGTATGGCTTTACAGTGGTATGATTGATTGATTGATTGAGCGGTTTGGTGACGATGAGCAGATTTACTGTCGACTAACGTTTGAATGTAAAAAAAAAACACACGGTTTCCATACAGTAGCTGATGTAGTCGACGGCTGATAACAAATTATTAATGTCTTTCTACATATCCAAAGGGTATCCTATTTTATTTTAAACAAAGATAAACCTTAAAGAAATCTTCTACAATATTAACTCAATAGCACTTTTTTAGAAAAACATGTGATCTTGTGACCGACCTTATGGGAATGATGAGACTAAAGGTGATAATTGTCTTAAATGCTAGCAACTGACTAACTTACTGACTAAAGTTTCCGAGCTTTAGCGTTGTATAAGCAATAAGTAAAATTAATAATACTGATTGTCACTTTGATAGGGTCCCTATTGATCGTAATTCATAACTTAGATCTATGGTCTATGGTCATAGAGCATTTAAATAGTGTCAAAACGTTATTATATTTATTTACTTTTGATTTTATTTATTTATTATTATTTCCGTAGCTTACAACTAACATTACAGGTCATACCCCAATACGTTATCAAGATAACAAGGACATATAGATATAAAGATATCAAACAGCTTAGGCACTGGTTTACGAGTACAACTAACAACAACTAACTACAACTTCCATGAAACTGGCAAGGAATTTGTCCTCATCAGTGTTACCCGATTTTGTTGCATCGCAGCTTTTATTTAAAGGGTAATTAAACAGATATTCTGAGACTAGAAGGGTTTCAACTTATTGCGATCTTGCGTAGAATTCAAATTAGATTTGGCATGAGCAGCAGTTAGAACAACTGCCATCCTATTGTTACTTCCATAATGTTTCTGTACTATCAAAAGGCTTGAGTATATTTAAATACATATCTACATATCGCTCACCAAGTTATAGACTCTCTAATTGAAATATAGCTCAAGCATTCCCGTAGTAAGCAGGTTCGAAATAGGATATAAAAATTTACACACTAAATCACACAGGAAAATTAGGCAATCAGAAACATATTGCTGGACACATGTTGCTGAATATATTTTAATGACAGTGGCAATAACTATTCATATCGAGCTTCGATTCTTGCCAGTAGTGATGCTATTCTTCAAAAAGTGCCACAAAACTCTATTGAAAATTCGAAACACATTTAGCATCTGAATTACGTTTAGAGGCTATTTTTATGGGTCATCAGAAAAGGTCTTGGATAGGAGTTTAGCAAAATCAGTAGGCTAAATAAGTTTTAAACAAACAATTATCTATAATCTCGAGATATTGTAAAAACTGAACTGAATGGTTGACCGGTATGTAGTCATTCTCATATATCTAATAGAATCAGGCGTTACTTCGCGGAAGTCCATCCTAACTAAGAAAGGAACTAATATATAGCTACTTCCGC
>DWMG01001907.1:0-14200 GCA_018244855.1 Elbella merops | reverse complement strand
CTAGACACGGAGCCATTTTCGTGAAAGCCTCTCCGTTCTACCACTATGAATATGAATGAGTGATTCCCCGTTCGTTTCTCGGATTAAACTTTTTATACGCGTCAGTATGTTGATATGCATTCCGCGAGCCAGATTCTAATGTGCTACATATTAACATTAGAAATTTAATATCAACGCCCGCATGCTAACGTTGCGGGCGACAGGGCGTTTAAAATTCATAAGATAGTGGAGTCAATAGTTTCCGTGCACTTAGAAAATGGAAAAGATGTTCGTTTTACTTTGCGTCTGCATTCGTTGCCCTCGCGGAGGACTTCACGCTGTGAATAATAAAGTTCTTATATTAACGGTACAGATGAATGGAAAACATATACAATAAAGTGTTCGATATAATAGCACCACGATGATGTCAAAGTATTCATAGAACATACAGAAAATTTAATAAATACGGGAATGGACAACACCGGCGTAGCTAACCAAAAGCGAAATTGAAAATTTCCTTTTGGCGTCTATTTCCTGCAAAACAGCGATTTCTATTTCATTTTGCAAAACCTACGAGCTGCCCACCGCCGATGCTGTCTATCTCTCCCTTGACGTAGAGGATATTGGAACTGGCCGAAAATGAGAAGCAAAAGAAACACAGATTTTTGACGTTTCAATATGCACTCGTCTTCGTGGCTCGACGAGGCCCTCAGTTAATTAATATTATACCACCGAAGACCGATACCAACGAGCAAACAAATATCTACTCTAAGATTTGCGCATTTGATGTCAAATTCTACTCCAACCTCTTCTCGGAACAGGCGGTGACATCGAAAGCTCTCGGTCCTAATAAAAACGTTTCTTTACGTTTCGGAACGAACGTAACAAGCTCGCACTTGGCTTCGTATTTATGAACGTCAATCACAACTGTCAAAAGTGACAGTAGTCAAATCCCCGCCCCGTAATAACGGTAAAGGACGCTTCCAATTTGAAAAACACACGTTCGAAGTTGGCGCGCGTGCTCGATTTGTGCGATTAGTGTTATTTTTGAGAATAGAACCGGGATCGTGTCGCCTTCGGCTGTGCCCGCCCACAAGATGGCCGCTCTAATCAACCAACGCGCCGGGGAAAGAGCTGAATGATATACAATTTTATTGAGACGATGTGTTATTACAGAGTTGAACCTATAATTACACTGGAACATTGTGCGTGGGAAGAGATTAGAAAAAACGTCTTTGGACGGCTCGTGCTTTGTAATTGGGGTGTTCAGAGCTACAACCATTCATGATTCGGATTTAATTATAGCAATTTAAGTTCGCAAATAATGAGGTGGAAACGGTTTTTTTATTATTTTTATTTTAACCCTATTAAAGATAAGGACTACATGTAATTATCGATTTCATTTTATAGTTCCTTAAACCTATAATTGGCGGTGGAAATGATATTGTTCCGATTGTACAGTAAAATTAGATTTTCTTATCCTGTATCCTTAACTTTTTTAATGGTTACTCTTTTTATCTATTTACTTTGTGACATTCGTTAAATTCGAATTCTGTATTGAAGTCATAATAGCAGGGATCTTAAGTTTTTTCATATTTCAGTCCATCTAAAACTACAATTATCCTGTTAATGTTTGAAATATCTAGACTACATTCACGTTGCACGAGTTATTTACATTGCTTTGTACTCCTAAACTCATCCTTAAAATAGAAAAATATACCTTGAAATTTAAAATTAATTTTCTCTAACAACGTTTCCCAACTAACTACATCTGTACTGACCGACACCATTTAATATCTTAAGAGCCAAAATCACACGCTGTTATCACTATTACCAATGCACCCTGAATTCCAGATCCATTATTAATCCTCGCCCCGAAAACCCATGCCAATGGTTCCGGTGATTTATCGGGTGTCGCCGCGCACTCGGACCGAACAAGCGGTAAATTTCCAATCGGACTCCTCTGGAGAGGTCAGGTCGGGGCGTTGATTGACACCATTTTGTTCTGTCTTGTTCCACGTTATTAACTAAATCTTACAATATTATTATTATTCCATCACGCCAGGTCCCTTATAGAGCAGGCAGAGAGAACCAAGTGACATACCTATATATAATCTTTTTAGACCTCACCTTATCTATTTTGCAAAGGATCGCCAAAAAATTCTTTAACCTTACAGATGGTCTTGGACAACGGTAACCCATTAACCCAGTAGTAAATAACCTAAACGTAATATTATAGACTTGATAGTCATTGTCGATATTGTTATTGATTTCATATATTACCACAGAGTGCATACTCGTATATGACACAACTGGTAAATCGTACAAGCCTTACATAATCACTCGCCATCCCCTTCGAAGAAATAAGATATTTATTACTATTCCTATCTTCAGCTTTTAATACGTGACTCCTGCAACACTCAAAATCACCTTATTGTCCGTATACAAACTATTCTAACAGAAACTGTTTTAATACAACAAAAACACAAACACCCAGTCCTTGGCAATAAATCGTCCTGCAAACTGTTCTACAGAGCCGGACCCCAACCTGTCTAATGCTGTGTACTAATTCTAACATCAAGCGAGCTGTTACAATAGCCGTCGCCTTGTTACCCAAAGAAGCCTTGTAGTTCTGTCGGTGAAGTGCGAAGACAATCGATTGGACACGCCAAATCTGTGTCGTCAGCGCAGCCCGAGGCCAGGGCGGAGCGCCCGCCCTCGCACGCGACCTCACCAGCCCAGCAA
Source organism: Elbella merops (assembly GCA_018244855.1). Classification (NCBI taxonomy): domain Eukaryota; kingdom Metazoa; phylum Arthropoda; class Insecta; order Lepidoptera; family Hesperiidae; genus Elbella; species Elbella merops. Next base: position 11,476 of record DWMG01001907.1, on the reverse strand, counting down.
CGTAACGACAAAGGTCAATGGAACTATTTTGAGATCATTAGATCTTCGTGCTTTTCGTTGGTAAATAAATGAGGGTAGTTTAACTGGCATGTGTAAAATAAACGTTATACAACTATTGTGTATTAAAAAGTTAGGTGGAAATTGTAGTTGTTAAAAGTACATATCGTTAGTCAATGAATACTAATTAGACTGAATGCTTAGTTAAAAAGTAACTTAAGACAGCCCTTTCTTACTCAAACTCAAAGTTGCTTACCGTATTAAAAATACAAAAATGTCACTAACATTTTGCAATTTACCCTCCATTACGCGGTGTATAAAACGAAATATAAATCAGTACAATTAGCGACAGAGAAGCGAGCCGAACTGAAAATTATTTTAGTTAATCCGATACCCGTGCGTCCGACACTGATTAGCGCCGCGGGCGAACAAATCATATAATAGCTTTATCTGCATACATATATGTATATTGTGTATATGTATAAAGCTGTTTTAATACCATTCTGCGTGCGTATGTAGTGTTAACTTAATTTGTTAACTTCGGTTCGAAATGTAATCCTCTTCTATTACTATTATATTGATTAATCTCCAAGCAGCATACGAAGCGTGGGGATTATGGACTAAAATCGCTTTTGGAAAGGTCTATGTCCAGCAGTGGACTGGTACTGGGTTATAGTAATGATACTGACTAAATTAGTCTGTGTTTGCGAGTGAACATCAAGAATTGTTTTGACAACAACCGTCAATAACGACCATGATACTTGTATAATCAATGAACATTTATAGATTTTATAATCCTGTATAAAGCTTTATATCGAAGAATGATGCTTTATAAATGTAACACGTCAACCAATATAACCGTTTATCATATAAACAACACAAAGTTACGGCAGTAGCTGTCTTATTACTACAGACAAATTGAAAAGTCCATATCTGAACAATATGAAGGCACTGGTTACATTATCGACTAGCGCCCTCTATAGTGATGCAAAAATCTATCACAATATGAAATAATAAGATCAACACAGCGAAACCATAGACAAGCCTGTATCATCTGTGACATCAACAAACAACACTAGAGGGCGCTAGTTGCTAATATGCAAAAATCTATCACACGCTGTAACAGCTAGATCAAACATAGCGAAACCATAGACAAGCGTGTATTATCTGTGGCATCGACAAACGCAACGTTCGGAAACGCGCTCGCACGGGCACGTCCGCGCATAAACAGGCGCTATCGCCGCTTGACAAATTCCATATCTGCCACGTATCGACGCGACGTAAATCATCGCGCGACCGCCGCCTGTATGTCGCGCGTGAGTTATCTGTGTGCGCCCGGCTTTATTTCACCACCGCTCGACGATTTTGAATATTATTACGATCTATGTATATACTTTTTGTGGTCTAAACAGTAGGTAAACAGATCAGACATAATATAAGTTGTTTGGCAGTGTATGTAACAAAAATACTAAACAATGAAGACAGTATCAAATGAATCGAATGGTAGATTAATACCAGAACATGTCCATTCGCTTAATAGCAAATGTCTTATCATTTTTATTGTGGTTGAAACAGCATACACAAATTACGCTTAATTGTCTCTAATACAATATCTGACCGCTTTCAAGAACTGGATCATTGTTCGTGGTACAGCTATATTTCAGCGAGTATCTGCGTATCGGCGCAGTTGCACGGTTGTCAATCGGGGAGCCGATGGCGGCTGGAGCCTTGCGTATCGCGGCGCATGCAAAGCGGCGCATGCAATTGACGTCTAGGGCTGAACAGATACACGTTAAAACAGAAACATAAAAAAAATCATTCAATTGGCCGTGTGGTAATTGGTGAATATTAGAAATGTGCTACACTCCTTTGCTTGCCTACCGGGAATTACAGGCGTGATGTTATATTAAAAAATCATCTACACGAATCTGTTCTTGTCTATTGCTGATGTCAACTGTCAGTCTTGACATTGACTTCGGATACTGATAGCATATTAGATGTCAATTTTTTTATTAGTATTACTATATATGTACATCACGATTTGTTTCTTAATATATTATATGTTGTAGATATAAATTGACGGCAAGGGCTGGACAGGTACACGCTGTTAAGGCGGAGAAGCTTTTAAAAATACACTAGTTCCACATCAAGACAAATCTGTTCTTTTCAACCGCTAACGTCAACTGTCATCTGTTTTGACGTTGACGTAGACGCTGTCAACTCGAGCAGCGGTAGCAATAAGTGACCTTGTCAATTTTTAGTCATTATTATATATGTCGCCACTTATTCAGAGTATATATTTTGAATTCTAAAATTAGTTAAAGTAGTTTAACCTAAAGTAATTTAGTAAGCCTTTGGTAATGAAAAATATTTACTTATAAATTTCTATAGCAGTAATGTGACAAGCTTTGAATAATTCATGGTAATGTCATTCTCAAACCCCTTGGGATTTGTTTTCTTAGTTGATTCATCTAGGTTCAATGGCAAATTTGTTATTTATATTAACAACATGTATTTTGGGTTTTATATACTGAAGTCATGGTTCATTATGGTTTCACTGTATTTAATGATAACTCTAATCCACGAGTATATTTGGTCTGATAGACTATACTTGTTACTGAAATTGAAAGACGTTCTGTCTTACCTTGACACTTCATACACTCCATACTATAGGACAACTGAATTTACTCCTGTTTGGATATGTAGAAAAGAATATATTGTAATATTTATGATTTGTGGCGATTACTGGGCATTGGCAACTCGCCACCCCTGCTGCAGCATCCTTTAGCACCGACCTCATGAATACTGGGACTTTTTGCGTTTGTTTCGCATCGCGTTTGTGGACGCCGCCCGCGCCGTCGCAGGTGTCTCCATACTCTTTGATCCCCCGATCGATATGCAAAGTGTATAAGTAACTACATATTCATCGGCTTTTTCTGCTTAACCGAAGCTGTGTCATTGTTTCAAGTCTACGCAAAAAGTACTGTACAAGTGTTGCGAGTGGTGACAACTCGAAATGTCAGGGTCAGCGGGGGGGATTTTTAGTCTTTGTATGCTGACCTAAATACTGGATGCAAATCTATTGACAAAAAAATGGAATCTGTCACGCTCGCTATAAAATGCTGCATTTTTAAAAAAAACTGATTACAATCATCCTCTACAAAAAGTTCACGGGTCATTTCTAGGCTCTGAGCATCACAAGCTTTGATTTTCGTCTAATTTAGTAAACGTACATTTCATGATATCACCCTTTCCTGCGTCAGACATTGCACAATGAAACGGTACTTCAGCGATAATTGTGGGACGCGGTACACAGAGCGGTATTCCCTCCGAGACACGTTGCACTATCCAACAACCGACGCGACCTTCAGGATATGTGACGTCACAGCGTCCCAATTCCGTCAAAGCAGCCACTGGGCTGACAGGGGCGCGGAGTTCTATCTCATTTCCCAGTCGGTTGCGGCTTCCGCCGTCAGCCGCGTCCGGCTCCACAGATTAGTATCGTTTGACGTCTATGCCATTGTTTCTATTGGTCGATTCATTGGTGAGAATGGCTGAAGCGCCGCCATTGGTCCGTCGCTCTGATATGATTCGCGAATGTTCCATTTGAATTTGCACACTGGCCGGTTTCGAATTTCAAATCGGTTTTAGACGTTTGCAGCGCGCGTAGTTTTGAATATAGGTAGCACTTGGTAAAATTAAGCAAGCCGTTAGGACAAACGTGGATGGGACTTGGGTAGATGATCACTTGCGGCGCGTAGTCATGAGTGTTTCAGAAGTATAGTTAGTTAGAAGAAGGATAGTTAAGCAGTTGCTCCCGGCTGGTATGATTACGTAACAATCGATAAACCTCGTCGAAAGCTCTAAAGAGGCAAAAAAGCTTTAACGAACGCGAAGTACGAGTAGTAACTCGGCTGATCCTTCTTAAAGATACGTGGTGAGATATACTTTAGTATTTTCGCAGTTCGGAAGAGACCCGTGTTCAGTAGAACGGTGAAAAGCAAAACATGCACTTAAAACAAATTTTGAGAACTGATCGTAATGATGGTCACTTGTAATGAATTAATTTATATGCTTGCTTCGTAGCATTTATAATTGTGACAGCATCTGAATTCGTAAATTTAGTCAACTGAAATTCATAAGACGTTAAAACATTTAATTGGATGACATTAAACGCGACAAACAAAAATTGAACCGTTAAAATTTTCCATCAGATAAACTAACTCGAGTTTTAATTAATTTGCCTGACAGTTCACGGTTACGAGCGACATTCGCCAATAAAAGTCTTACAAAAAAACAATTCCAAAAGTATTCGCCACAGGGAAGGGTTAAAAAACTATTTCGGTCGTGCAAAAAGCGTGGACGTTCTGTCCATTACGGATTTGCATAATTTAACACTATCCTGTCGAAGTGGGTCGTATTGACCGGCTGAATTCTTTATATGGAATCGGTAGAAATGTGACCGGACCGTATCGGCAGATGTCCGCTTCAATTCACTTCCGTTATTCCTAGCGTACATGTATAATTTCAACTAATGTAGGATACATAGGGGGTAGGGTATATTCAGTTTTACATAATTAGATATATTTACGATATAATTTATAAACGATGTAATAAAAACATATGTATAATTTCTTCATAAAATTACAAAGCATAATATAAAAAAACTTAAAAATTCAGGAAACTATCCGAACACATGTCATTGTAAGAGCAACATAATGAAAAACTTTTAAATATTTCAAAATTAAAATTGACAGAATGAAAACGTATTGTTTATGCTACGTACACGTGAAAAAACGGTCGCTTTAAAAACATAATATTCCACAATTAACAATACACCTTCATTATATATGTACATGGTAGGAGAATATTGATAGCGACTTTTATCTTTCGAGCGACACGTTTTTATACCTCCATTGTCCATTACTGTCGTATTACGTCACTTGAAGGAAACTGTTTTCTTGCGTTGAAGTGAAATGCGGTGTTGTGGTACGTTCGCACATAAACAACGGCGTAAATAAACAAAGAGGCGCGTGTAGCGAACAGTGAGATACAGCCGCGTGGGGTCGCGATAGTGTCATCCAGCTGGTCGCATTGAGAGGGTTAGGACCACCTCCGTACCTTTATGCGTCCCTGGCCGGTCGTAAAGGCCCCATAGCATGGGACCCCAGTTTTTTGACGTCTATTTGTGGTCGCCCTTTGCCCTTAACGACTCACTCCGTCCCAGTAGTGCGCGTAGGTGGATTTTAATGTTGAATTTTGAAGATTGCAATCTCGTCTCAGCAATAGATCTGGTTTTGCAATTTTATGTAACAGATTTTATTGTTGATTGAGTTATAGTCCTTATACAACTTTATCTTAATATTATAAAATGAAATATTTATTTATGATAAAGATTATTTTTTTTACAAATACCTACACTATTTTTGTTGTATCGTTTACATGACTAAGTACTTCTTGACACCATTCCTGCACTTGTAATTTCTTCAAGATAACACACGCTATCTTTAACACATATCCCTTCAACAAAGAATAAAACAAGTAGAATTTTCATCAACAATTGACGCGGCGCCAAGTTCGCGTATGCTGCGCCCCAACTGAGGGTTAGTTCCCGTAGCAGACTCCGAAGACCAAGGTTGATGGATTAAATTTTTCCCCGGCAAGACGTGACGGCTCCAGATTGAGCTGTAAATTATGCATGCCGCACCGCGATTCAAAACTAACGTGTGTCATGTTTTACGTCTACCTTCGTGTTTCGCTCGCTGTTAAACTCAATCGTAATGACAACGCTGTGTATTCATTGCATGAGTGTGTCGCGTCACATAGACATTCGGTGATAAAATCTATCTGTCCGATTAGATTAAGACATCACCGCGACTTCAGTTTTCTCAGCCGCGAAACAGCAAGGTAGGTACTAAACAAAGAAATATGCACGCAATTTCTTCCTAGAATTTTGGTCACTCGTGAACGATATTTCCACGCGTGGTAACTATCCGTATCTGAAAAAGGCAATCTACTAACAAACCCAAGTTCGTATGCAAGAATGCTGTTGCAATAAATACCGATGGCCATCAAAAGCGCGTTTAACCCTCTAACGCCGGCGGTGTTGTTTTGTCCCGGCCGAACAAGAACCGCACACCGAACGCATAACACTACCATTGAGAGCTTAAAAGCACCAACGCGTTCTTTTTACATCGCATATTTACATATTCCTATTCCAACACCCCATAGATTTACGCGCTAACAAATGGATTGTTTCTCCTCCACAGCAAAACAAAATTTATAGTTCGCGAGGCGTATTTTCGAGGCAGTACCGTGGGGGCTCGGTCGTGAGTGTTTTTTTCGTACTCGATTCTTCGATTTATTGCTAACTTATGCCCGGTATAATCGTGATTTTAATACACGTTGTGATTTACGAGGGTGCGATGAGAGCGGAACGGGATTGGCTTGAGAAATTTGATATCTCTATAGTGTTTACGACGCTCTGGTACATCGCTGCGTGGTTGCCGAGCCTGATGAAGATGTGGACGGTAATGTTCTTTCAATATAAAGTTATCGACTTGTAAAATATCAGGATAAGTACTGAAGCACATTTTTTATTTATATTCATTCTCCTTTAAGGGAACGAAGAGATTGTACGCGACATAATATTTAATAATAATGAACTCCGTATTTCTACTTTCCAAATCTGTAGCGATATAAAAATAAAAGGAATAGGTTAAATGGATAGCAATTTGCCAACGCTGCTCAAGAACGGCAATCCCGAAAACCAGATAAAAAACGCAATCCAGTGCTACATTTGAGAGTAAACAAAGTCAGCTAACTCGCGATCGGGAAGGTAGTTAAAAATAATTGTTGTCGGACAAAAAGTCCCGTCGTATATAGCAGCGGGTCCCGTTACCCGGAGGGCCGTCGAGTTTATCATTTTCCAGTTTTTGCGATCATCGTAATAGGGTTCATAAATTTTTGATAATGTTTTTTCGATTACCGACGCGCCGACTCAGATTTGACCGCCGAAAAAGTCAGCGCAAAAAAATTCACCCGTCGATTTGCGGCGAACTTGAATTTCTTTCGCCGTACCTACGCATGCCAATTCTAATATTTTTAGTGCGTTGCCCTCTTCGTGAAAAGACGACAAAAAAACCGAAGCGGTATTAGGCACTTATCGTTCTTAAAACAAGAAGCGAGGCAGACGTTGACGTAGGCACAAAAAACGGACACCTCCGTTTTACAGAAGTGACAAGTCGTATTTTTGAATATGCTAATGATAAATGTTGCTTTAATATTTACGAACACATAATACATTGTACTAATTAATTTCTAACGGAATCGGATTAAAACGAAAAAGCAAGTACAAGAATATCAATTACATTCGGTAATGCTGATGTGATTATTTTTACATTTTAAATTTCCTATTACATTAACCGTTTCGTCGTCTAAGCCATTTAACAGTTACGCCGCCATGGTGGTCTAACCCACCCCGGGCATGCAGCAATCAATAAAACAGGTCACATAACCGCTTCATTCGCCCGGTTTAGTCCGACGTCGCTCAAGGAACAGTTATAAACATTGGACTCCAAACATCCTGTGGCCATTTGAACGAATTTCATGCATTATGGATGCATTAATGCAATTCAACAATGCCCAATACATTCAATTGAAATAATAAACAGTGCGGACCTCCCGTCTATTCCTGTAGTAGACAACAACATGTGTTTAAAATTAAGATCGATCTATGAAGTGTAAATATTTTCGGTAATATCAATCGATCGAAGAACAGTGTAGAACTCATTCGTTTCATTGTTTACCAGCGTATAAACATCGGTAATGAAGTCACTATTTGATCCATGGGTGGGCCAGAAATACGAATTAGTTGTAAACAAGCTGATGGCATTGTACACTCGCTCTAATGGGTGTTTAACAATTGATTAACTTTAGCGTAACACTTACAGCTTTCGCAGTGAGTGTGCCATATTTACTGAATAACGCTTGTACTGACAATCATGCACCACCCACGACAGACCGCGAGAGGTCAACTGAAGCTTCAATATCAATAACATGGTGGTACGCAAATAGACAACGCAGTTGCACTAAAATAGCCATATTACGCAACGGGTCACTTTGTTTAGAGAATTTGTGCTAATTTTATGCACGATTATACAAGTTTTTATTTAGGTAACATGTTAATAATATCGTGTAAGCGGTACAGCAAGGATCCTTCATATATCTTACCTGTATGACCCACTAGCTTACGTGAGGTCAAACACTTAACCCTCATTATGATTACTGCCGAATTTATCACCGTGCGTCCTCCGCGTAGCTTCCACCCCCCCCTCCCCCACTCGTTGTCGAGCTAATGAGACAAACAAATGGACGATGTTTTTACACGGGATATATCACGAGGGGTATCATTTAGTATCAAATTTTATAGACACTCCGTTTTAAAATAACAGCAAAAAGATTATTGCTTTACGAGCGGAGAGCGACATAAAATGCATGGAACGACGTAATTCGCCCCATAACACTCCCCTTTCCTTGGAATAGGATTGCGAGAGATCTTTTTACGTGTAATTTTCACTATGAATATATTATTTACATACTCCCGCGCATCAGGACGCCTCAGTGATACGACGTATGTTGTTTCCGTTTTATGGCACGCTTTTATGAGGCCGGAAAGTGTTATTGGGTCTTACAGATCAACGGTGGGTGAATGAGGGTTAATTTTTCTAAGCGTATTATGACCCGCTCGAGATTCCATCTCTGTTGTATATAGCTAATTGAGCAATGCGAATGACAAAGGAGGATATTTTCGAAAAATTGTTAGCGATAAATAAAATATGTGAATAGAATCTTTTATGTACATAGCTCGTTACCTTGCTTGATAAACAATATTAAAAAATTGTACCCAAATCCGCTATAACCTGATTTAGTTTAACAATATTTTATAGCATTAATACAGCCGAATTTACGCTTCTTTGCAGAAAATCTTCCGGCAACGCTGATAGTAGCTGGTAGTAGTAGTCTGATTTAAACATGCAAAGACACGTCAGTTATCCGTACATCGTGTATCGGAACAATACTGGAAATTGTACAGAACAAAAACACGATAAAACACTGAGCCGTGTTTATAAATCATAATGAAGCGGTACAGTCGCGCACAATGCGCGTTATGCGTCAGCTCGTAACGGATGACGTATCAATTTCTTCGGCGCGTTATCGGCCATCTCGTCGCCTCGCGCGCTTTTATATTTATTTATTTCATTTTATTTACGCTCACGACTGTACTTTGTACGGGAACGATCTTGTACATATCAAAGGGTAATATGAAGCGGGGACGATTTTCGTTAAGATTTTGGAAGAAAACATATTGATGGGGAATTACTATCGTAAAGGTATTCTTAAAATCAACACCGTTGTATAGGATGACATTGATAATGATTTATATATATTAAGTGACATAGATGTCTATTTAAACGTTCAAACGTTCATATATTGCAAAGTAATAAGCAGTAGTCGATAGTTATAAGGATCAGACCAATAGTGATTAGTAGAAACGAAACGAACGTGTATAAATATCCCAAACAATAAATAATTCTAACCAAATGCGTTCTTAAATTTACACACTATATTTTAAAATAGCTCATTAAAATAAACAAGAAACGCTGGAAGAGGGCGATGAGAGAGATGAGGCTTATATCGCAAGAAATATTCCAACAGCATGTAATGAATTTTTCCAAGGAATGTCGGTTTAAAACGTATAAAATTGTATCCGATCCGAGATTCGCGCAAAACGATAAGTAGTCACGTATCATAACAGCGGGTATCGGCCGGGGAGTCGAACGAGTTAATAATTTACTACCTCACCTACCATCCACTCGCTACCTGCGGCTACGAGATGAAATAGAGCAGGTCTCCGAGGAGCTGCCTCCCTCGCAGCAGCGAAACCAATATCATTAGATCTACGTGTGACTCATGTCGCCCTGGTACTTTCATATTCTGAGCGCTCAATTTATTTTACTTCGTACTTTTTTATTTTTTCATGAAATAGGATGATTTTTGTTGCTTTTCTTTGTCGATCTTGCATTTTTCATTTTAATTTATGGTCATAAACTTTGTTGTATGTTCCATTAGATACACTCCATGATGTAGATAGAGTTGTGACACATGCAAATATGTTTCAACTACTACATTAGTAATTTGTACTAATGCGAAAATGTACAATCGTCTCAATAGCATCGAATTTAATTACGAATAAACGAACAACCCCAGCACAGACACACCCCTCACCTTAATTCCCACTTCCGGGCTTAAAAAGGCGTTTTATTTAAATTAGAAGCAAAACCGGGCAATCGGATTTAATTAGTCGATTTGGTTGTCCGAGCAGATTCGATTAGGGTCGCGTCTGGATTGTGTTTTGCATCCCGTGCTCCACTGGCTACATCTCCTCCCGAAACTGGGATAGAAGGAACAAGAAAACATCCTACTCCAACAAGTTTATCATATGTTAGTTTACAAGAAAGATTATTAAAGTACATCCTTGGATGTAAATGATTAAAGTTTAATAATAAAATGCGTTTCTATGTACGAATCCTTTTTATACATTTTCATTATCATTAGTAACGTTATCATCATATCATTACCAGTATACAAGTACACTGAGGTATTTAAAATATTTTTACAGAAGTAATATACATTAAGTACATACAATTATGTCTGTCTAGTTTAAGATCTGGCCGTACACGGACATCACCCAAGACGTTTATTATTTGTGACGTCACATAAAAATTTCTATTAGTCTACAAGGAACTTCTTTATCAACGTTTCTTCTTTGTTTCTTGAGCAAGAAAATAATATCTGTTCTCTTTGTTCCAGCACCCGTACCCTTCGGAGGACCAGAAGAAGCAATTAGCACAAGACACAGGGTTAACGATACTACAAGTAAATAATTGGTGAGTGGATAATATACTTTTAAAGCTTTGTTGTTCTTTAATTTTAAAGTTGTATTCTTTAAATTATAGTTTTACTCTTTACTTTTAAAGTCGTATTATTTAATATTAGAATGTTTTATACTTTGCTACTACTCGTAAATCATCGATAATTTAGTCTTAATTTGCTGTTACAGCAGTCTGCTCTCAGCCAATACACTTATTTTTATGATGAAAATATGGTCTATAGTTATATGAATAACAGGAACTGCCTAATTTGAGATCAGATGACCATGTGCGTCTAGTGTAAAGATGTAACTATCATTATTACATTTTGAGAGAAATTCCCTGATATTACGCAAAGAGATAGGTTCCAAGTATTATTGTTGTCAAATTCACGCGTACTTGCCGACCAATGTAACTGGATACCTCAGCTGTATCTCCGACATCGCAGAAATAAGACGTGTCCGACTCACGGCGGTAAGCGTTAAAGCTATTGATTTTTACTACATGTCTGTGCTACAATAATTATTTATTAGTCTAATCTAAATTCA
>DWMG01001906.1:0-14201 GCA_018244855.1 Elbella merops | reverse complement strand
ACTTGTACACTGTTGGATATGGCCTTTCCAATAGCACGTCACTGAGCTCGATTTTTAGCTCTTCGCGTCCAATGTCCGCCACTTTGATTTGTACTTATCTATATAAAATTGTACTTCAAATACCACATTTCTAATACTTCCCCAACTTATACACTCCGTTAAATACATGTGCTTTGTCACTTTTGCTTAATTAATTAATTGTACAGTTATTAAGGATTTTGTCATCATAAAGTATTTCATCTAAAGAATTCTTTGTTATGTATGATTCATTATCAGTATGTCCATTATATAATTAGTTTTAGCGACGTAAATATTTACCTTAAATATGAGGTTAAAATGTGGAAACACGTGTCACATAAATTTACAATTTTGGCTTAAAACAGTACTCGACATCTAAGAATTCAGAAAGTATATTCTCGTGCTAAAATGCATGCCCGTTTTCTTCAAATTATTTTCTCACTCCATTTCTATGCACTTATTAATTACAAGAACCATAAATAGACAATATTATCGTAGGTAACCCTATTGAACTTCATGATCACCCCGCAAGGGTTGCAAGACCAGCTCTTGGGCATCGTGGTCGCGCAGGACAGACCGGAGTTGGAGCTCAAGAAGAATCAGCTCATCGTTGAAGGTGCCAACAACAAGAGAACTTTGAAAGAAATTGAAGACAAAATATTGGAGGTAAGGAATTTAACTAAAATTTGAGCCGCACGGAATAGGAAATTAATATGTATGGAGTATTGCAGTAAATGTTAGGGACTTGCATGTGCCATAGTGCAATCTAGAGTTTTGTTGTACTATCTGGATTTTAGTATTACGTTTTTCTCATTACTTTTCAATTGTTACAACAATCGTGCCAAGTCGAGGAGAGTATGATCGTCATTTGTTTACTATTTGTTACCTCTGATGACGCTTAGGCAGTACTCTAATTAATTTTTTATTTCTATAAATCTTTCTAGATTTATACTATTAGGTATATGTCGATTCAGTGGTGTTATCTTAACCTCCAATTTCAGGGAAATTGTATTTGGTCAAGGACAAAAAGTTATTAGTCACGTGTTCCATCAAATCTTTCCCCGTTGCTACGCAAAATAACGAATCAACGAAAACATTTTTTCATATTATTAGCAATTGTTGAACAATTAGGATTGTTTCTTTCATGATGAGTAAATACAGTCTACTTTGTAGTTTAGACTTGTATAATGACATAACGAAGTAATTAAATCTGAACAAGATTAGCGTTTTACAAGTAATTAGAATCTTTAAATTTGCAATTAAGTTTAACGACACGCCTTTTAATGTATATATTTAACACTGTCACAATATTCGTTGTGTAGAAAATTATTCCTGTAAATTATAATTGTTCAGATAGCAAGGATTCTTTTTGAGAAAACTACAAAAAGATGATTATGCTTAAGTTTGCACAAGATTATTAAAAAAGCAAGAATTTAGTATCATTTCTAGTGGAAATTTCTAGTAGTACTTGGGAGTCTGGATATGTACCCAGTGTATGGTAATAGGGTCACTACCTATTCCAATATGGGACGTAAACGTAACTGGCGAAACGTGGGAATGTACTAAACTCCTCTGTCTACACCTTCGGGGATTACAGGCATGAAGTTGCGTTAATGTAGTATTAATTTATGCTATTGATAAATTTATTTTAATCACCAGATTTAACTCAGAAACTCCGAATAACCAAATGCAGAAATACTTCACTAATCTGGTATTCTAATCTAATCCTTACCTATTTCCATTACAAGTCTCGAGAATGTTAATTGGTAATTTCCTAGGTTGTTAACATGTAGGTATGTGTACCTACTATTTGTAGCTACTACTGTTATATTTATTGTTAATAGTAGATATTTTATTAGATAGCTAGGAAGCCCAACAGATCTTTTGTGAGTTCATAACACACTAACATTACAGTCGTTTGGAGATGGAGCACTTGTTAAGTAAATAACATAATTTCATGTTTCGTACTTTTTAAGTCCATCATGATTGTTTTGAGAAGCTATTAAGGTCAAAGTTTCTTTCTGGTGACATTTCAACAAATCATCCTAACGACAAGAACATCGTGAGGGTATGTATCCAATATAGAATTCCATAATGTTCATGCTTTATACATATAAGCTTATGAATACCACTAAATGAAGTCTGTCAATTCGCATTAGGCCAGTATGATTGATTATGGCCTCTTCCATTTATATTCATGACGAGACTCGTGTTTAACTGCAGTGAAACGATAAAGGGGTTGTGCATGCTGGTGAATCTCAACATGAATTAATTTTTCCTACCGATAAGTTGTAATTATGGTAAAAAAGTTATAAAGTACTAGCTGATCCGGCGAACTTCGTGTCGCCTTACGACAAAATAAATTCTCCCGACCAAAATAATATCAAAATATTAAAATAATAATCAAAATAAAATCCCGATCCCTCAGGAATTCTGAGATAAAAAGTAGTCTATATGTTATTCTGGGTCTTCAGCTACCTATATACCAAATTTCATCGTAATTAGTTCAGGAGTATTTGCGTGAGAGAGTAACAAACATCCATACATACATACTCACAAACTTTCGCATTTATAATATTAATAGGATAAAAGTAAAATGACATACTTTATTAAATGTTTTTTTTTTTGTTATGATTATAAAATAGACTTGTTGATTTTTATTCTTTAAATTGGAAAGTTTTTATAAACAACCTGTCAAAAAGTAATCCTTGTTATTATTTATCGCAATAAATTAATTTTCAGCTACCGAAAATTTCAGTTCTCTTTAAAAGATTAAAGGGTGGTTTACTCTACGTGAATATACCTGTAGCTTATGAATTCATCACAAAATCAGATCGTGTTTTTAGCGGGAATAATACGTCAACATATAGAATTTTATATAAATCGATAAATATTGTTAGGTAGGTAACTAATAAAATGGGTATAATAATAACAGACAGTTGAATGGATTTGTTTGCATTTCATATACGAGTACCTGTATTGTACGTAATTGCGTCTGCTTTATACATTCATTTAATAAAAATGCTATTAATTCTTTCAAATATTGCATAAACTGCGCATTCTATATACCTACGTATTATATTTAGAATGCAAAGTTACGATATAATTATATCATATTGTAATTCACTAATCACGTGTGTACATGATAAGCAATCGTTAGGTTATCTACGTGGTTTAAATATACAATTTTATCACATACAACTTTATCAGATGAATCAACGACGCGACTGGCTCGGAGTCTCAGTCCGAAACTCCGCACTGCGTGAAACTCCGCGCCGTAATAATAATATTGCAGGCCGCGACGCGCGAGTTCGCGCCAACACGCCGTGGGAAAGATGAGAGGCGCGCGGCGCGGGGGGCGGCCGTTACGCCATACCGCGCTTCATAGAATTCGTGGTTTTTAGAAATGAATTATAAGCATGCAATATCGCATTGCCAATGCGTGCCTCTTACCATCTAATAATAAATAGATTTCTCTATGAAATACACTTTCATTGCGTGAAATATATTTTAGTGTTTGTGTTCCATACTCCTCCGTATTATTATATCAGTTTCTGTCGATAGTAAAATATCGATTGGTCTAAGGTTTACGGATATTTCATTTATTAGTATAGGGCTGATATTAACATCCATTTGAAGCTGGGTGCGATAAGCCGAAGACAGGGCGCGATGGTGTATATTGGGGGAGGTCTAAATATTTTTGCAAACCTAGGTTCCCAGGGTATAATGGATACAGATTTTATTATAGTCGAGCCATTATTTTAATTATAATATAAAAAATAGTATAATTATGCCTTGGTCCATTCTAAAAATTCTATACAATGTTTTTACTGGCGACCGCTCTGTGGCGCGCCCGAAGCGACGCGAGTCGATAACGAAGGCGCGCGGCCGCCCGCTGCGGCGCGGGGGGGCGCGGCTGGGTGCGTCACTTCGTTCATTTCGACCCTACTATCGTGTTGTGTTATACGTAAATTTAATAATATGGAGTGGACAAATGAGGTTATATTCGAATTTTTAAAATTGTACAAAAATGAACCCGCCTTGTGGAACACGAACTCTGCCGAACACAAGAACAGGAACGATATGTACGATGCATGGACGAGGATTAAGAATCAGTTGAAGGATGGCGTTGTTCCTATTAAAGAAATAAAAAAGAAAAGGGACAACTTAATGTCTACATATCGAAAGTTGCACAGCAAACTGAAGGAGTCCATGCTTTCTGGTTGCTCCCCGGACGAATATTATAAACCCGATTGGCCGTTTTACGATTACATGGCCAACTTTTTAGGGGAAGTTTATATACCGAAAATAAAAAGAAAGAACTCCGATGTAAGTGTGATGATACATATTATTTATTATCTTATTTTATTATTTCATCCTTATTGCATATTTCATTTAACAAAAAAAAAATTAACTGATTTTATATGACAAATTATTTCATTTCCAATATGTGTTGTCTGTTTATTTATGAACTCTATAAAATAATGTACCGTTTTTAATTAAATTAAACACTGAGAACTTACTTATGCCATAACAGGTACCAATAATAGGTATGAAACCTGTTACTTCAGTAGGGCTGCTTGTAATTCAGACACTACCGCTCTAAATGCTGAAATTCGAAAAAAAAAGGGGTAATTAAGGCGCTTCACATTGATGTAGGCAACATTTACACGCATCAGTGGCTAACGGCGTTAAAAACTATGAACTCCGTGTAACGCTATAGCTAGAGTGTTGTGAGAAATTAATTAATTGTTTTTTTTTGGAATAAGACAACAAAGTAAATAAAAAAATTGAGTACTAAAGTTCGTATTTTAAATTCCCAAGTGGTTGGTTGACAGTAATATTGTTATATAAGATAAAATCGTAGTCAGTTTCCTAGGACATATTTATAAAACGTTCGGTTACTTAATTTCCTTTAAGTATTATTAAACGATTTCAACCTATAATTATTTTTTTTTTCTAATTTTAGGCTGAAGATAAAGAAGAAACAGAAATTGAAAAACCTGCACCGATAAAAGTAAAGCGGGTGAAAAAGAACAAAAACATTAGAAGAGACGAACCCATGTATCTTAAGGAAATTAATCAACCCACGGGACAAGACGAGTGTGCACTGTATACAGAATTATTGTGTAAAAAATTAAGAGCATTGCCAGAGAAAACGCGTGACATTGCAATGCTAGAGATTGATAGACTTATATTTAATCTTAAGCAGAACGAAACGCAACAAACAGAATTACAGACAGTGCCCATTTATCAGCTACCTCTCAGCTATCAACAGTCTTTTGAGTTCCCGTCAGTCCAGCAGTACCATCCCTCTTCGACGCATCACTCCCACGATTCCTCCCCGTCGCCGGAACGATTACTAAAGTACCGACCGCCACCGTCTCCCCAACCATCCCAAAAATCACACACTTCACCTTCTCCATAATCATAGCACAATAACAGTTCAGAACATTCCTCGAAAAACTCCTTGCAATAAGTTGCAAATCGACATAGATTTTGTGTATATATGTAGATTGTATTAAAAAGTTTATTTTGCTAATCATAATATTTAATACTTTTTTACTGAATAAATAATTTTGTAAGTTATACGAATTGTATTTATTACTTGCCGTTATATTTATTTCACCGTTGTGTCAGCATGTCCCAGTTTAAATTGTAGGTTAAATCGTTTTAACATACACGCAGAAAACATGCAAGACAGCACTCTTCAGCTGCCAAAATTTATGACCTTTTTTTATGTGTTAATGTATAAAATCCCTTCTTCTTAAAATCTTCCTTAAAATCCTTAAAATCTTCAAATGCATATCGTAAAGTAACTATTATATATTGAAGGCTGCTTTATTCTGCTATTATTTGGAAATACGGTAACGCCTGCAAATGGTAAAGAGCAATACTTATAAATAATGTTAAAAAATATTACGTTACGAGTACAGGCGCTACATAATTATTTTCGTATGGAAATGTTATGAATATATTTTAAGAACATCCAAAGATTGTTGTATCGATATGAATTAAGGCAAACGAAAAACGTAAAAAGTGTACTGAAAGTAGCATTGTGAAATTTTAGGTAGTTTTTTTTTGTTCAGACGTCTGTTCTACAATCCGTCCGTCAAATGATGATGAAAATGATGGGTTGAAAAAATATTAAAGTAACTAACTCGGTAATCATAATAAATGCCTGCAAATGTTACTCATCAGGTACTATCATCCGCCGGTAATATCCTAGAAGACGAATCTGCGAATCAAATCCTGTCATCGTCAAAGGTACTATCGATTGAGATACAAGCGAAACAGGCGTCCGCTGCCATCACTGAGAAGGAGATCGACGAAGCGCGGTTATTGTACGTGCCGGTCTCGAAACACGGATCTGTACTGTTCTTCTGTATCTCGGACTTGTCCAACATCGATCCTATGTACCAGTACTCACTCAATTGGTAAGTGTTTCTCAAAAGAAACCCTTGTTTCGTTTTCATTACGGGAACCGTATTTGTAATTGCAATTAAAATCCCGTTGGTCTTCATATCATACGTCTACTAAAAACGTAGTTAAGAAATACTTGCCTGTTATACACAAACATATATCATTTAGGTACATGATGTTGATACAATTAAAAACCTTTTAATACGATAGAAATAATTTTTTCGCTTTTATAGAAGTAACTTTATAGATATATGTGCTTAATATGTGAATTAAAATTTTTATTTATTCGTCAATACGCGTTCCAGGTTCATAAACCTGTACAACCAGGCGATAATACACTCTCCGAAGAGTGACGTTCTGGATGAGCGGTTGGAAGCTCTTAACGCCTACTTCACGCGCAGCATCTACGAGAACGTGTGTCGTAGCCTCTTTGAGAAGGACAAGCTAATTTTCTCTCTAGTGCTCACGCTTGGCATACTTCGATCTAAGGTCAGTCTGAAGAGGAAATGCCTGACAGACACCTTTCATATCAAGTTATCTTGAAACTTCTAGACATTGCACAGTTTGACGTTGAAACGCCATCATTTAAATATATACTAATGATCATGGTACCTTGAGTGTCAATGTTTTTTAAAAGCTTTGTAAACAGTTAATATTTATAAATGTACTGCTTTTGAATTTCCGTTTAATACTATGTATGTTCATGAATCTATTTCTCTCTGTTAGGGTCAAATCGACGATGAACTGGTAGCGTTTCTTCTTACCGGTGGTGTGGCTCTGGAAAACCCCTACGAGAATCCAGCGCCGACCTGGCTCTCGGAGAAATCATGGTCTGAGATCGTGAGATGCAGCAATTTGAACGGGTAAAACAATCTCAAAATACTGGTGTATCTTTTTCACTGGAATTTTTAGGTATATTATATGGGCTTAAGAAATAAAAAATATAGGAACATTTCAAAACATTAGGTCATAATTTGCTTAGAAACCTAGTGACAAAGATACTTATGGCTCGGATTTATTTAGTGTCACATTTATTAGTTTTTGAAGTTTTGTTTGGAATTTTGTACTGTAAAATCAAATCTAACGAACAGCGTGCTAACTGATGGTGAGTGATCAGCGTCATCAGTAACAGAAAAGCTTTTACTGTGTTGGCATCGTTGAAATAGGATTTCTTTTACTCTTTTTATGTCCTTCTTACAAAGAAGTGAAAGTAGTAATGTTTTAACTATAAGGACGGTTTAAAATAGCCCTGGAATCTCTTGTTATTTATATTAGATGGACTAAAATTATACTTTAAAAATATCTCAATCTGCAGCTTGAAAGGATTCAAAGAAAGTTTTGAATCAAATGTGAAGAGCTGGAAGGATTTCTACGACTTGTCGGCACCGCACGAAACTCACTTCCCACACCCCTATGAAGACATCACGGGGATTCCCAAGCTCATTATATTAAGGTATTGTTAATTAAGACTCTTTAATCTTAACTTTTGTTATTATATATTTCCTATTTATTTTGTTTATAGATGTCTGCCATAAAAGTGATTGACCTATTGGTCTAATAATAAATACTTAACCAGGAAATATTCTCGCTAACTGACAATTCAGTGTTTTTGAAAATCATACTGGATTTTCAACGCTACTGTGGCTATTTACTTTGATGTGGTGTATAGCCCCATATATAAAGTTTAACATGAATCATCAACACATCATTTATTTGTCCAGGTGCATTCGCCCCGACAAGCTGATACCGTTGGTCCAACAATATGTGGTCGACGAGATGGGTCGCACTTATATCGAGCCGCCGCCCTTCGACCTGGAGCGTTCGTACGGCGACAGCAACAGCTGCTCACCGCTCATTTTCATTTTGTCGGCCGGCTCCGATCCCATGTCGGGACTCGTCAAGTTCTCCATGGAAAAAAAGGTGGTCAGTTTCGAGACCATCTCATTAGGGCAGGGACAGGTGAGCAGATTAAATATTTCTAAGCTTTTGCATTTTTAGACGGCGGAAGTACGTCGGTAAGGTTATTTTATGAAATAATTAATTATTCGTTAAAGTTATACCCACGAATGATTATCTATAAAATTATGTGACAATCAATAAATCATTGAAAGGCATCTTTTTTATTTCTATACTAGGGTCCGATTGCGGCAGAAATGATAAACCAGGCGGCAGTGACTGGCGGTTGGGTGGTTCTGCAAAACTGCCACGTGATGGACTCATGGATGGGAGAACTGGAACGCATCTGCTCAGAAGTGTTGCTGCCGCATTTGGTGCATCCAGGGTTCCGTTGCTGGCTTACCTCGTATCCAAGCCGCGCCTTTCCAGTCACTGTGTTGCAAAACGGTATCTATATAAATAAAATCTGATTGTCTGTTTGTAATATTAATAAAATAACCGCTTTTTATTAAATGCATATGTATGTATACACGATACATATACCAAACTATATACATTTTTTCCAATAAATTATGAATTACGAAACTTATTCCATTGTTTCTGAGGTGAAGAAGTTATTACTTGAATAAGCTTAGAAATCTTTCAAATATTCTCCTTGACCCATCACAGTCATATTATCATTCCCCTGCCGTTCCGATTATTCAGCCCGATGCTTAAATATCTATAACTGACCAGGTGTAAAAATGACGAACGAAGCTCCAAAAGGTTTGAAGAACAACATCTACCGCTCGTACATATCGGACCCGATTTGCGACCCCGAGTTCTACATTTCGTGTCCGCGCACCGAGGAATGGAGGAGGTTGCTGTTCGCCTTATGTTTTTTCCACGCCATCGTCCAGGAACGGAGGGCCTTTGGGCCCCTTGGGTGGAACATTCTATATGAGTTCAATGAGAGCGACCTCAGGATCTGCATCATGCAGTTACAGGTAAGGATTTTCCTATTACTGAAATCGCAACAAGATTCCAAGCATTGTGCTATTAAATACTTATTATAAGTTAGCAACATCGCTTTCGGATTTCAGATTCATGATTCCTTTTTTGAACGATCAAGTTGCCATGTTTCATGTCTCTTGTGTCTGCCTACCGCACCTTCATACCAGAACTCAACAAAGCAAGCGCTAACTATTAGCGACAAAAAGAAATTCCAGCAATGGTATTTCTTCTAACAAGCCCTATAGCCGTTTATATCGTCACAAATATTTAAGCTTTATATTAAACACCCTCCAAAGTTAAACCGATATCGGTGTCAAATTTTGTTATTTTGCAGATGTTTTTGACGGAATATACAGAGACTCCGTTCGATGCGCTTAACTACTTAGCGGGAGAATGCAACTACGGCGGGAGAGTGACTGACGACAAGGACAGGAGGCTAATTCTGTCGTTGCTGTCCATCTTCTACAATGAGGAGGTTACTTCGGATCCCGAGTGAGTTATGGAATTTAGGAGGTAGAATGCGGACGTGGTTCCGCAATAGCAGCTACGCATACTATTAACGAATGTCCTACTTTAGCTTAGTGATGGCTTAAATTACATTAAAAATGTCTGAATATTCGTTTCATTATTGTTCTTGGTTTTATCGGTAGTATCGATAAATACAAAGAGAGAATCGAGACCCTGGAGGCTGGAATGTTATTTTTCTTTACTAAAAACAGGCATTTACTTCCTCTATGTACAATAATTGTGTTCACAATTTTGTTTCTACTGCTTCCAGCTACTCTTTTTCCCCGAGCGGCGATTACCGCATCCCTCCCAGTGTTGACTATAACTCTGTGCTGGAACACATTAGATCTCTGCCAATGATTGCTAAGCCGGAGGTTTTCGGGCTGCACGAGAATGCTGATATCACTAAGGATAATAAGGAGACAGCCGCCGTAAGTATTTGCTTCAATATAAATTAGTGTAAATAACATGAACAAAAAATATTATAAGAAAAAATTTAGAAACACGGCATAGAAAAGCATACTTGTTTTATTGCCATTTAAAAGGTTTCTTTATGAATGCCATGTTTCGTTTAAAACATATATAAAATTATAACAGGTGACAAAAATTTGTAACATGATAGAAAATACCGCTTCTGACTGATGACTGGGACACAATGAAAAAATACTATAAAGAATGTTGATGAAATTTCATGACGGATGCGAGTTGATTCTTTTCAATATAGCACTGATTCATTCGTCCTTACTTTATTGAATTAAAAGCTCGGAAAAAAGATACTTACTGTTTAGTCTTGTCAGGATATATGAAATTTAAAATAATGTTAGGGGTTGTTCAGCTTCTTTTCGGTTGCCTGTTGACGCAAACGTCCATCGTGGCGGGCGGCGGTGGCGCGGAGGGCGGCGAGGCGGGCGGCGTGGTGGACCTGACGAAGGACATGATGGCGCGCCTGCCGCCGCAGTACGACGTGTACGAGGTGTCCATCAAATACCCCGTGCAGTACTACAACAGCATGAACACCGTGCTCAAGCAGGTGGGACATTGTTTCTACTGACCGGTATACATTTCTAACACAAGTTGCCCATTTGTGCTAGTGCAGAACTTAACTTGCGCTTGTCTATAAATCAGTGTAGCAAGAAATCCTTTTATTGTTCTACGGGTAACACTGGTCTTCTTTCAAAATGAGTGTAATCTGCCATGCTGGCTAAGTGAGGGTAGGCAGATTTCGCACGCCTTAGATCATTGCGAAAAACTAAGATGGTTCAGGTTTCCTCATGATGTTTTCCTTCATCATTATAGCTAGTGACATGTAATAATAACACGCTCATTTTTGTAAGTAGATGAGTGCCAAGATCTGAACCTAGGACCACCGGGAGTCGGAGCCAGAATCTTAAGCCACTTGGCTATCATTGCTTAAGCACTATAAAATATTTGAAAAATAATCTAGGTAAATTTCTCTTGTTCATAGGAATTAATCCGTTATAACCGTCTGCTAAGCGTGGTAAGACGCACCCTGCACGGGGTGCACATGGCGGCGCAGGGGTTGGCCATCATGAGCGCGGAGCTGGAGGAGTGTAATAACGCTTTCGTCAAGGGTATCGTGCCCGGCGTTTGGATGAGCAAGTCCTATCCTTCCATAAAACCCCTGGGATCATACGTAGCTGACTTTCTTGGCAGGTGATTTTTAATCCTTCAATAACCGTATCTCCAGAGGTTTGATAATCATGAATCTCAATCATTATAAATGTACCAATCTTTTGTTAGCCTTTACTCAATTCAAATGGCAATTTACGTTATTCATAATTCTAATGAAATGTTGAAGCGGTAATTAATGAAATCTTTAAGAATATAATAAGCAAGTTATTTAAAGAGTGTACTAAATTTGGCACTTGGCCGCACTATGTCAAAAGTTACTTCAATAGACAAGCAGGTATGAAGACTAATAAATGCAGAGGAGGAAAAGTCCTTCAGGTCCGTAACAGGTGGCAATCCTCAATTTGTATTTACCCCTTTTAAGAAATGTGCGTGACAATATGTACGAGTATGTATGCACTATGTGGTAATTTTCCATCAAATGCTAGATGTCCTTCTTCCTAAAGTTGTGATTACATCGGAGTACGTATCTACACCATTGACTGAGTGGCAGGATTTATGTCAATCCAAAATTTCAAAGGAATAGAGTATGGATATATTCGCTTTGTTCGTACGATCAAACGGGCTAAATTTTGTAGTGGGCATGGGTAGTGTATTTTTTTTTGTAGTGGGTAAACAAAATGAAAGTCCACAATATGTATAAATTAACATAGTTTACTATCACAACATATCAGCTACGCTCATTTGTATACGATCTAAAACCTATAATTGTTTGTACTCAGTCTGTTGTTGTACTGATCAGAGCAATGCTTAAGCTTACTGCACAATAGTGACTAACGAAAATTTTTAGAAAACACAGATCTGTAAACATAAATCTAGCACGCTCATAATACATTATATCATCAGACGAATTCTTAGGTCCTATTAGGAAAACAATTCCCTTAGGGTTATACGTGATGATATGAAATTTTATCGATAATAGTCTGACTTAATTGTTTGTTTACGTTGGGTTTTATCACAGCGTACTATGATTTCTGTTGGCAGTATTCTTGGAGATCATGATTAAGAGATTTTTATAAGACATTTATTATGAAAAGTGAGAAAGTTGTAATTGGTGTAAAATTTATTAATATTAGGTTCGTGTGTGAACTGCTTGGACTAGATTTATGGAGGTAGCACAACTTACGACATTAAACTATGTATCGTATTTCACTTGTTTCATAAAATAAAATTATTAAAACCTTAATGTATAATGTTACTGTACCAGAACAATAATTTGTTATAAGCTCTACTAACTACTTATTTAATTCGGTGTTTTGTACATCTCCAAAAATATGGCCAATGTTTTTAGGTACATTATAAATTAATATTAAACAGTTAACAAATTTTTCGCTTTCGTATCATTAACATTACAATAACAATGTACAAAATTCGGACAATCTAGAGCATAAGGAGTTTGAGGAAACTCCGATACAAATCCGTAAAGATTTACAAGTGCCTATACGAAATTAAATATGGGGTTATATTTAATTTCGAAACTTCACCATTTAATGAAAATCCAGAAGAGAGGTATTCGAGTGTCTACAGTGAAGCAAAAGCAGAAGTAGAGCTAGTCTACTTTGATACTTTCTTTGGTAGGCACCGGTCAACCTTCGGCCTTCTTGGCCAGATCCAAAAGTTTGTTCATGAGTTCGCCTCCAAAGGACTCTCGATATTTTTGGCTGATACTGTTCAGCAAAGCGTATGGCGTCTCGTAATTCATATTCTCTATCGTTGACAAGATTGTCTCATCGTATTTTCTGCCCACCACCCTGAACCCGGATGCGGACATTTCTACACAGAATTCCGAGTTTTCTAGCGTGGTAAGATTGATGTAAATTCGCTGGTTGGTGTTTTGTAGCTTGGAAGATACGCTTGCACATTTCACGTGCTTCCTTATGTCGTTGATCGCCGCTTCCGCCTCCATCGGCCACGTATCTTCGTCTAGAACTTGCTCCTCTGACATTATGTACCTGTAAATGAAAAATCATTCGGGAGACTCCTTTTGTTAAACTATTAAATCTATTTTTATATTAGTCGTAACTTTGATGTTTGTAAAATCTTCCGATTAATATAATCAAACTCTTTCTCTAGATTAAAATTTCTCCAAGACTGGATAGATGAGGGCCCGCCATTAGTCTTTTGGATATCCGGCCTCTACTTCACCCAGTCGTTCCTCACCGGCGTGCTGCAGAATTATTCGCGTCATAACAGGATACCAATAGACCAAGTGCACTTTGAATTCACCATCACCAGTATGGAGACTGAGTGTGAGGAAGAACCTGTTTTTGGAGTTTATTGTAAGGTGAGGATATTTAGAATCATGGTGGTATAATTATTTAGTGTAATAGAACATTATGAATCATATAAATTTTTGAGTATTACCAATATAAAGCATTACATTTTCATGATTTATTAGAGATTCACCTTCATGAGCTCCTGCCAGATTTGATCTCCAATTCAATATTATAGTTGGAGCACATGATGAAAGATTTCAAATGGATTCAAAGTTCAAAACCCACATGTGAGGGTGTCTATGACACGTATTATGGTATGACAATACAATTTTTTAAATTTGGTCTTGGATTTTTTATAAAGTGCTTTTATTATTGAGAACGGGATTTGCCATTTCATCCATAGATTAATTGAGGCGCCATAATGATAAAAGAAATAGAATATTGAAATGCATACCTCATTTTTAACATGTTTGGGATCGATATTCTGATTCAATATTC
>DWMG01001905.1:0-14205 GCA_018244855.1 Elbella merops | reverse complement strand
AGCGTGGCAGACTATGGCCTTAACCCTCTCAATATGAGAGGAGACCCGTATTCCAACAGTGGAATTCTAATGGGTTGTAAAAAAAAAAAAGGTCACAGATTCAATTAGTATGTATAAATATACATATTTGCATTTAATTTATCTTGTTAATTTAATATCTTAACTTTTAGAAAATCTCTAAGTATTCGTTTTGAAAGAAATTCTTCAGAGATGCATTCTTGCATAGTTAATGAATTTAAAGTATATTTAATTCAAGAAAGTAATAAAGACAGTAGTTTATTTTCGAAATTTATTTTCGATTAAATTATGTAAGAATAGTTTGAAATTTTAAAACTTCCACTTTTTATTAACAATTTCATTTCTAGTTTTGAATGTTAGACTGTGACATGTATGTACATTATTTTCTGAAACAGTAATATCGTTGAGTTACTTTAGCATTTAAATGTATTTTAAAGCCATGTATACAGCTAGTAACTCGCGGAATATTTAGTTATTGCAACGGTTATAAGGACAAAGACATTTGGCACTCGGCACTCTCTGCCTATCCGGTAAGGGGCTTACTGTAAATATACAAGAATAATCTAAACCAAATATAAACTCTGAGCGAGTTAGGTTAGATGTCTATATGCAGTTGATATTTCATTAAAGCTTTACTGTAATAACACGGTGGGTGGATTTAATATCCGCTAGAAATTCGTTGATCGCCGGCGGCTAGTTGTAGGACCCCGTGTAAACATGGCCACGTTGAGCGGTGGACCACGCCGACCCTCGTGGGTAGTGTTGGGAGGCGAGCGTGGGGCCACTACACACTTAAACATGACAAATTTATCATTTCATATACATATTAGCAGCTACGCAAGCGTTTAGATCCCGTAGATACGTCCCAAGAGCATGTATGTCTATGAAATTCTATTCACCTCAGCATTGAAGCGTCCTCTGTTGTAGAGTTGTATGTACCTGGAAGACGCAGGCACAGAGGCTGGCAGATTGTTACGTTATAGGATAAGTAGTGTACCCACAGATACTACCCGCTTCAAAGTGATCATTTACACCCAAACGTTATTATCATGTAAAGTTGCAGTTCTACTGGTAGTCATAAATTAATACTAATTTAAAATTATCGCTATTTATGTCATGAAATTTTAATTGATTTTTGTAATTCATAAAAAAGTAAATTTAAAATCAGATTGTGCTCTTTCACTTCTAGTTCGCCTAGCTTTCACAAAAATATCTTTTTAAAAGTAAAATGGACATTTTTGTGATTAACACAATCTGACATACTCAATTTAAATTTAAAAAACAAATTTCAATTTAAAAAGCCGGTACTCGTTCATTATAGTATCAAACAGCAGGTGTCCCTCGCTCGAACAGCCTATTATCTTCTTGGGACGAAAGAACAAATTTAAGGTGGGGTTTTCTTGCGAGAACTCAGCCCTGCTTTTACTTGAAGTAGTTTAGCTCGTTTTAATCGTCATTGGGTATTTGTAGATGATACAACGACTTTCAGGAGACAATGCTTAAAACTAAATATTTCTTGAATTTTTTATCAATTTATCAAACTGGAGCCAAGCAACTGGTGATAAATATAGAACTATTTTACATATCTAATATAAAATACATCACTGGCTATATATTTTCCGAAAGCAATGTATCATCTCGTATAACGTGTCCAGTTACCTTTAGTATGTAAATAGTCGTTCACTATAAATACAAGTTTTGATATGAAAATATCTGAATGAACATTGTAATATCTGTAAGTATCATTTTATAAGCTTATCGAGCGAGTCGCTTCGTGTTTCGCTCTAGTGTTACGCAGCCGCGCTGGCTGGGACGGATTCATAGTAATGTTCACAACAGGGCAACGTGACAAAACGAGTTACTAGTACAGTACTGTGTTGCTTGTAGATTATGAGTTTTAATTGATTTTTATTATAAGGCTTTGTATCGTTGCAAATACTGATAATGGCTTTGTTTTACGACTGAAATACATGATAAGAAAATTAATAAAGAAATATCATTAAACTGAGAGCTGTGCATTGAAATAAAATACGACAGAAATGTGTAACTAACAATTAAAAGAAAAATTTAATTACACTGTCAGCCGTATATTTAGTTAATAATGTACAGATGTGATAAAATACCCAAAACAAAGAAGAAATTGTTTCACTTTACTAGCTTCATTTGAATTTGATTATTTTAACAGATTTCTTTGTTGCTGGTTCGCTAGGTTATTAGACTCGCCCACGTGGGTTTAGTGGCCGGACATGCGGCAAGAAGCGCGTGCACCGTTTTCAGTCAAAAACAACGCCTTGCCACGACTACGATAGTGCAGCCGCGGCCTAACCGCCGCACAGTCTAGCGGAGAGCACACAACATCTATGGAGATGAAAACAAGACCACGATAAGCGAAACTACAAAGGTAAATTACACACAATTTAATAGCCACAAACGTACATGTCATGTAATAAGTTATATTGACGCCATATCCCATTGGTTTGCAAGAGAAGCAGAACATGATGTCAACGTCACAATACCACGCGAAAGATATGAGCTAGATTTCTCGGCAAGCCATTAGAATGCATATTATAGTGGGTAGTATAATAAAGAACATTCTGGAAATTTGAAAATGTCTAATGTCAAAATCTTGACTATTATTATATATTGTATTAAAAGTAATAGCACAATTCAATCGAAATTCTATTATTAAAGTGACAAATATAATGGTACGTTTTACTGGTTTATTGATATAACCGTGTTCAAAAGTGTTTATTGTAATTATTAGAATGAACTCAATAAGATTCCATTCCATCCAAACAGTTCAGCAAATTGTAATAGTCATTCATCGGAATGCATTCCGTAATTGGTTTATTTCGTCATGGTTTTTTCATCGTCTACCGTCATTGAATACATTGAAAAAGTATATTTTCTTTTGATGTATTGTCATCTTATTTTCTTTAATTTAAAAATTGTTCACGAATTTGCTTAACATAAATTATAACGAAATATAATATTGGCGAGACATTAGAAAGTTTTTATCTGTGCAATTCTTTCTCATGGGTCGCAGTGGAACCTGTTCTGCAATATGCTAATCTGTGATACAGTTAAGTGTGTTTTAAAAATTCTAATATCCATCTCACTGTTATCTGGATATTATATAAACGTAGCGGTGGACTAAAGCTTATATATTTAATATTGCAAATATCGCTAATGCTTAACTGTTGTAACACTTCTATGTCACATTCATGTGTTTTAATTGCGATAATAAGATAATTAGACGTGAGAAGTCTTTGAAAATATACTAATCACTTGTCATATACATAGCAGACCTGCGTCTACTAATTGTGCAGTGTTCGATCCTGTTGCTTTAACATCTTACACTCTTTCAGCTACTGGTATTCGGTACACATAATAATTAAATATTGTATCTGTGCTGACTTTCGCCAATAAAAAGGCATTCACCGTTTGCATACTTACGCTGTATATATGGTTATAATAAGGCGGGTTATAAGTTTTCCAACGTATTGAGAAAGTATTGGTCAACGGGCGTTGTTTTGCGGAAAACATAGTCTGTTTGATGAATCAGTTTCTAAAATAGTGAAAGCAGACTAAAAAAGTAAGATGCTCGTGGCATGATAAGTAACGTCTGTTTATTTTGTGATTGTATCTGTTTTCGACTAGTCAATAAAAGTTGGCAACAATGAATGTTACGCTTGGTTTGCTGGTCATAATCGATCGCCTGATGCGTGTCAAATCGCGGATCGGTGTGCAACTGCATAGTGTTTTTGTTCTAGTGCGGTGGGGGCGTGGCGGCAAAAGTTGCACATTATTTACGACGGCCACGAACCCGATGCGGCGATAAGGCGCGTCGCAGACGCCGCGTCACGATCTCACTATCTCCCGATGCCGATATTGAGACTGTAATAATAGTATTAAACATCCTTCTCGTACATTCGCTGAAGCTGCAAACGGATGAGCATCCCAGAATATCATCCGTTTATGGTTTGTACAATGTCTTAATAAAACTCTCTCAATATTAATTTCTCTACATTCTCTAGTTCTAAAATTTTTTAGAAAAAAACTTTTTCCTATTATTTCAATTAATTTAATTTCTGCAATCGTTCTGATAAATGTTTAATCTGGAATACTTTCACATTCGTTAATATAACTTGTGCTGTGTTATAATGGGATTGTTATTAAAACATTTCAAATCATTCGAGATTGATTTTTAATCAAACCTCTCAATATAAAGGGAGATATCAAAATATTCGTGATTTCATCAATTACCGGTTACTGCACTTACTTCGGTTTTTATCGAAACACAATTATTAATCGGAGCAAATCTTAATCGAAATGTCATGTAAACTCACATCTAAGTGTTTGTAGACAATAAAATTTACTCAATGATAAAACATTGGGTTTTTATTGCAAGAAAAATTGTTATCCTATTTCGGTTAATAGTAAATTATTTTCCTTTTATACTTTTAATTCAAGAATGTATATAGTTGGAGTGTGACAAATTATAATAGTAGGTACATAATAGGAATTATTTGGTGTTCAAGTCACGTTTGCAAGCCTGGTGTCCGAGAGCCGTGACGAAGCAAGGGTTTGCATACACATCACAAACTTCTTGTCAGTATTCTGTGGCGCCACCTCCGTGATATTTAAAAACGAAATTATCTTAGAAATGTATTTAAGGGGCTCCAGCACATAACTTCCGTATATGGACACACTCGGTACGTGCGTGGCTTATTACTAATGTTATAACAATATTTTCTTGTGGCAACTAGCTATTCCTCATTAATTGAATGTGTCTTCTAACGTGTTATGTATGTTTTTTCTTTTCTGTCACCATTGTCTTGGCATTGTTTCTTCAAATACGTTCACATTAATTTCCCTCTGCCGTTTTTGCTTATCGCTAATTAATCTTCAATTACTGGCTACAGTTCTTATCGCAACTGAATTGACCTGTGGTTTCCCCAGTGCGTAGGTACAACCGAAACGGACTGCTTATACACCTCGAAATATGGGATTGTGCTGTGAAATATTTGCCACTTACAGGCATCAATTCAAGTGCAGACCGCGTCAAGCATTGCTGTGTCTTGTACTGTTGCTATTTGTGACCGCGTCAGAATGCACTGTATTAGCTACCTTTACAGAATACAGGATTTTTGCAATGGAAATACCAAAGACGTACATCGATTGATTAAAAACATATATTTTATCTTTTCGCTTCGTGTCATGCTTAATGTCCACAACATATTAAACTTGTTACACGTTAATGGCCAAATCAAAATATTTCATTTTCATATTTTTTTTACATGTATACTACTTACTCCATTCGGACGACTCGAATGGAATTACGTTATCTGTTGTGGGGGGATATCAAAAGTGTTTTAAATATCCACATGAGAGTTTGAATGCGTCTCTGAATGATCAATTGAAAAACTAACAGAAATAGAAGTAAATACCATCTATAGGTTTATTAATGAAACTAGGGGACAGCGCTAAAAGAACCTGGACTCGTCAACTGCAACTTAAAGATATGAATGTAGCACCTAAATTGTGTATTTTGATAAACTGTGACTGCTCGTCGGACGTATGGGGCATGCTTCGCGCATGATGGTACTAGTAATGTCGCAATGTATTGCTTCCACACTAGTGGTTGAATTTCTAATGGTGATGCACAGATTCTTGTGATCAATTTCTTTATCATTTCAATTTATTGCATATACACTTAGGATTAGACCTGCTAAGCACAAGTCGAAAACAGTTAAATTAAAAACTATGAGTGTCTTTCCAAGGAATTCGCCACGTGTGAATTTCGATATATAGACGTCGTGTCACGAAACCGCACGCCAAGTTGTTTTTATCGCGGTACAAAAACGGACTTGGGCCTAATAGAGCGTGTTCCAAGAAAACGTAAGATGTAACAGAACAAAAAGTATGACAAAATTTACAATTATTTGTACATTCATCACCTATTCGCGATACATTTTAAGTATACTCACGTAATAATAAATGGAAGAGGTCAAAGTTTTATTGGTGATAACGCTTACTTCATTTCAGCGTTGGGCACGGGTCCTTCCCTTTAACTGCGAAGACGTGAAGCATACTTGACGTGAATTATTGCCTTGCGCCCCATCCATCGGACAGACCATTTTACTAACTTTGCCAACTTGATTAGTTAATCGAATCATGGAATGTTAATGAAAAATGGTCATCTACTCAAAAATTTACTGCTTTTTTCCGTCTAGCATTGCTTTTCTCCATAGAACAGATGCATTCTGTAATAATATCACGGCTACGGGCATTATTATTCTCTGGAGTATGGGGTTGTATTGATACTGCAACCCTACACCTTCCATTAGATAACCCAGAAAAATAGTCAACGTTTAAGGTCTATCTAAAACGTCAATTTAGGCAAAGAAATCGAAGAAGAGTGTACAATTGTATAGGCCATGGATATATTGAAAACGCACAAAAACGGACACATGCATAAAATATACATGAACACTAAAACCCAGAATAGGCTTCCAAAATGTATCATTCCGATTTGTGGTCATGGTCGCAGAGTGCGTATTGGATCGTCAATGAAATCAAACGAAACACATAAATTATATTAATTAGGCGAAGATAAAATGACTAATTCCTTATAGCTAGGCGTCCAAATTTTAATACTTCTAGTGTGCGTGTAACGATTCGGTATACGCATGATTTTATACGTGAACTAACACATAAGTGAAAAACAATTTAATTATACCAGTTAATATGTCACACTATAATTTTTCGAAGATTTATTGATATTATATCGTCACGCTAAGTTCTTTATGGGATAGGACGAGAACATCGAGTGCTAAATAATTCTACCCTTCCATACCCGACGCACTTTTACAACCATCATACCTTTTCATATACGCACGTCTGATACGCTTGTATTTGGTAGAGACTGTATAGATGTTATCATACTCTGTGAACTTTGCTTCTTTGAATGATTGTCTTACAAAGCCCCGTACGTCCGGTGCACCCTGGGCAACAGAAAAGCTATTCGCGCTGATTGGCTAGTCCTTTCACCATAATTGCAATGCGAAGTCCATCGATATCGCTCGAAAGGAGAAGGAAAAGAAAGTAATAAACACCTTGTTTTTACACTACTTAAAATGGTATATTTTTTTATTGGCAATTGTAAGTTATTATACCTCAACAATTACAAATCAAAAATATACAAAGTGCTGTATCAAAAATACACAGATACCAGGTTTAACCCACTTAAGATAATGTAAATAACAAAATGCAAATTTTAAGGACAATTTTGTGGTTATTTTAATTATTGTAGGTTAATACTACTCGTAGAAGACAGACATATGTTGTTACGACCTGTTCTTGAGAATTTTTAATTTGTCTAGTTCAAAATAAAGTGGCTTATCTTTAACGGTTTTAGTAGCAAACTTTATTTGTGTTTGTCGCCACAAGTCGGTAAGTATTAACAGAAAATACACCAGTGTCTATAATATTATATCGTAATAATAGTATATCGTTTCTAACGTAACAAGTTTGTTTTTGACGAACATTGTGTTAAATTTTTCTCCATATTCTCTGAGATCAGAGTGCAGTAATGAAGAGTTATGGTTGTGGTCTGGGGACTTTGGTTTGTACTAGGTAGTAAGTATTGATCAAACATTTGTGACAGTAAAGCTTGACTAAAATTAATTAATTGTTTCTTAAAAAAATGAAAAACCAACGGGTCTTGTATTATGGAATCACTAATTTAATGGTGTACCTTGTAATCAAATTGACGCTAAATTGCCGTCGTATAATTATGTATGTGTGTACGATACATCCTTATTAGTATCATAATCAGTTGCCGACATGAGTCTAATATTGAAAATAGGCATGCTCTACCAAAGTGCGTCACTGAGTCCTATCTTCGGAACTACTTATCCAGTTTCTTCCAGCCACCATGTGCCGATCGTCGAGCCATTTGTTAATATTCCTCAATATATAAATACCCAACGTGGAGATTATGGGCATAAACCCCCTTTTGGGGTAGGCCTATGTCCAGCAGTGGACTAAGATAGGCTGATGATGATGCTGAATATACAAATATGCCCCATGAGTGTATGTATTTCATGATTCTAAAGCGACACTTCATGTGCGTGTCTGGAAATTAGGACTCGTTCATGAATTAGGACTTGTTCTCCCAATATATGTTTAATTTAATTATGAGTATTTTACATACTTGAAATTCTATCATAGCGTGTTATTAAAAATATTTCGAATAAAATATCAAAACAGAAATGAAAAGAAAAATGGATGAATAAGCAGATTTACACGGCGAGTCCGAATGATAGGGTCGATAGTCGTTGAACGATGCGATCAAATCAGAGACTTTCTGGAAGAATGAATGAATAGTGAAGAATGTTGTTTGTCAGTTTAAAATAAATTATGAGATCGTTTTATCCTTAGATCATTTACGCAACATCATGCCTGTAATCCTCGAAGGGGTAGGCAAAAGAGTGTAGAACATTCCCACATTTTATTGGTCACGTTTACGTCCCACAGTGGAATAGGTGGTTAGAGATCATTTGGTCACCACTGTAGGCAGTTAACGAATATGAATTTCAATTTTCTGTGATATTGGGTCAACAGCAATAAATTGGGACAGTCTAGTCGGTGCGTTAAGTTAAACTAAAACCGAAGTTTAATGCAACATTTATTTCAGCGTGTGATGTAGACAGAAGATTTTATATGTACCTATCGAATAACCCCTTATAGTCGATACTAAATATTCTGCACAAAACGGAAACAAAATTGATTTTGGTAATGGTAATGGTAATTTTGGTAATTTCGCATGTCAAATTTGAAACTTTAAATTCGTTATTTTGTTTCATACACACATGCATAGCATACCTTTAATAAGCGACAAAATCTTATATAATAATTTGTAATGGGACATTCTTAACGGCACTTATTAAGCATTAAATTTGCATGAAATATAGACAGTCCTTAATACGCAGAGATATCATTATAATTTAACATCTGTATAATAGTGTAAATTATATTACTTATGTGTACACGCGATTATTTAATTCAAAAGTTTGTAGAGTAATTAGACACGTGATTCGATCAATGATACCTAAGTTTGTATACGTTTTGCTTTGACTGCAATCTCACCTGATAGTAAGCGAGATGTAGTCTAGAACGTACACTTATCTAGATGGTTGCTGTTTAGTTTTGGGAGTCGAAAATCACGTGACAAGTGCCTCTGCCCTTACTTACGAACATAAATATACCAGAGCTATCACAATTATAAGTACATTCTACATCTAAAGTCGACTCCGGAAATTGACTCACTTGGAGCGCGCCACCTCGTGCTAGCTAGCGCCCATATTTAGGACGGCCTCTTAGCTTGTTCTTCGTTTCGCTGTGAGTAACTTAGCCACGGCTACTCAAGCCCTTCAGTACGATAAGTCTGAAACTACCTTAGGGATTAGCTCACTTGCATGCTGTTCTAGGAATTGTTACAAATATTTTCCAAATCAATGTATTTCATTTATGTATAGTTCTTGTCGATGTCGATTCGATATGAGGCTGGTATTCTTGGACAGCAAGTGTAATAATATGAGGAGTAACGATGAGTAGCAATAAAATAATTTTGTATTTTAGCAAGAAGGCTATTTCACGTAAGTAGTATGGTGCATAATTTGAAACATTAGGCTAATCAACTTCTGAACTTCTGAACTTTATGTTTTTCTTTTCAGTGTGGTATTTGCACATTACTATATGATAAGTTTACGCCATAACAGCAGAGCAGGCTTCCCACAACCGTAATAATTTCAAATTAAACAACTAAAAAAAATACAAAGAAATGTATTGAAACATTCAAATTCAGTGTGAAATACAGATTTGACAAATCTAATTCTATTGTGGTTACTTTAACTTAACCTTAGAAAAGAGAAAAGAAATAGTAAGACGAAAATTAAATTTTCAGGTTGCATTGTGTGTTTGTTATCTTCTGTTTCCGGATCGATTAATAATGAAACAATACCCAATTGCCACAGTTAAGATGTTCATTACAAATCAGTGACTTTAATCTAGTTTAATAAATTTCTCATTACTGCCGTTTAAATATATTTTATTAAAGTCACACTAGACGCTAAGTATGCATGTGTTAATTATAATCAGATGCGAAATACTTCTCAGTAATTTAAATATAAAGTAGGTGTAACATTTTTTATGTATGCAGCGAGTGGTTTGACTGGTTATGTGGATGACAAAAAATCTTGCAAGGACGTCTAGGTTTATACGAATAAATTCTAAAAGCAGCTACGAATAGATAGAAGACCTTTTGAGAATGAAGTGTATGCGAACTGCGACGCGCACGCCATCTGTTGGAAGGCTACAAAAACATCTAGCGAGCGCGCGCTACGACAGTTTTCCTGATTAGTTACGCGTCTTGTCTTCTGGTGAACCCTTTTGTTTATGGAACGTTGTTGCTATAGGTAAGGTTTAAAGGTATAACCTTATGGCTTAGGTGTTATTGCCAAAACTAGACACATAGACGTGTGCTACCAAGGCGGTGGCTTGACCGCTGTTGGCAGCGAAGTGCGCTTCGCCTGAAATTTGTCTAGTGTCTGTTACGTAACTGCCGCCGGCGGAGCCGATTGATCAACCCTAAATTAGTAGATGCGGGGGGCCATGCGGTGCGCGGGGAGACTTACGGCAAACTAGGTTGGCCGCGGAAGCACACTAACCCCTAGAAAACTAGGGGTGCGAAACTCCTCCCCCTTTTCTGGTCACGAGAGCACAGCGATTGGTCCGCTCGTGCAACCGCTCGCCCCTCACCCAGATTACAATCGGTGGGGTGCGCTCATAGAAATAGTACTATGTGCTATTTTGTCTACATATGTATTCTATAAGTACATAATGTATGGTCAACCCTCAATTCGTGACATTGAAAACATACTCCGCCGACACCCAGTTCTCCTTATGGGTCAGCGTTAAAACGCATTACTTTTGATTTTATTCATAGTTAACAAATCAATTATTACATTATCTACTACTGCTGTGAAGGGAACTGATCGTCCAATAATATTTACAACTTCTTATTGTATTTGCGTTATATAGTTCATAATAGCAATGGTCATAATGTGACTTAAAATAACAAAATCGTAATTAACTTAGATTCTCACACTTGCCATTAAACTAGAGGTTAATGAGTGCCTATTCCATATAATTAACAAGTCGCTAATTCGCTACTGGCAAATTTTTTCTACATGTATACTCGTATATTTCATGTGTGCATCGTAAAATTACCATATTATTGTATTTTGTCCCGCTAGTCAGAAGCGATAATAACATATTTTATTTTGTTTATAGCAGCTGTAATAGCTAATACGATCTTAAAAGTTTGTGTCTATTAAAATTGTCTATGGTTTTTTTTTAGAGTTGCATTTTGGAATCTGAACTTAACTGAATATTTTGAGAGCTTTGGTGTCATATTTCATTGCAAAATCCATAAAAGGTGTTGCAACTGTCGTTGGGTCGCTGCGATCTTAATCATGTCCCACTGCTGGGAATGCGTCTGGCAAAATTTTACGAAAAAGTAATGACTAAGAATATTTACTAATTAATTTCGCGTTTTACAAATGCAGTATCAGTATTAATATTACGATTGGGAACGATAATTTAAAAATTTACATTAGTTTTTTGGAAAACGAGTAGGTACCTATATTTTAAACGCACAATAACAAATGACGTTGACTAACCGTCGTTTTGCTAAAACAAAATTATGATGTAGTATCTACTAAATATATTATTATTCTAGCTGATCATTGTGACTATGTGTACACTTCGCACAGTTTTGTTTAGAATGCAAAAACAACAGATTCGTAGAAACCATATTGATTTTAGGTTACATCACGTTACACAATTTTCCTATTAACAAAATGTTATTCTTTATATACATTTTCAATTGAAATTAATAATACGCTATATAGTTTTTGAGTCCATAAGAACCAGTGTGATATATGAAAATAATTTTAATAACATGTTTATTATTTAATATCTTAGTTCTTATATTTTAATTTTATATTCGCTTTAGCATTAGCACGCGTCTGTGATTTTGGCATCAAGATGAAAAAACCTTTCTAAATTCGCTTTTCTTCTTTTTTTGATCGTTGTTGGTGGCTAACAGTTTTATTTGTCGAGCTGCACAGTACGTTCGCCAATTAACAATATTTTTAATGTTTCACTGTGTTTTTCTACTTAAATAATATACAGCATCGGTTATATTTCTGTCTCGACATAAATAGCTGTAGGTACCCAATTAGGTACCTACATGATATTGTAATTGGTTTATATTTCCTTTGCCTTCTCTGCGTGATGCTACAGGAGAAAAATTTTCTATTGATGATCACTTTCAGCATTTCATGGTATATCCATGGTATATTTTCAGGTATTTTTGTAGTGCTCTGTGTTTTTTCAGTACTCAGCATTATGTAATATCCTCGAAAAATAATTGCACAATTGTGAGAGATCTTGATTATTTTTTTACTTATGATGTAGGAATATGTAATCTTTGCCAATTCAAGATGTGGTTGATGTTGTCGAATTTATTCTGGAAAGTACATATTGTTTAATTCATTAAATATATATAAGTAAAATATTATACCAATCGAAGCTCTGTACAATGTATATTGACGAGGCATGTGTCTATGCTAAGAATGAAAACAATTCTAGGTACGTACGTTTCCTAAAACAATACAGTGCAATTAAATTTTGTTTACGTCGCATATGTAGCGGTTAGAGCGCTTAGTGTGAGAGCCATGTCCATGCAAACACTGCCACGGAGTTACGTTTGTTTTCGTCCTCAGTTTTGTTAACTGTTTCATGTTAATAAGAAGTAATAATTATTCTCAAAAACTTCATAAAGTTCATTCATACTTCATAAAGTATTATTTTTTAGCTAATGGATCCGAATCCGTAGACCACTGTAGTATCCTAAACTAAAACTAAAATCTTAATCCTCAGGTTATCATTGTTGAAATCTTCATTTATATTATCATTAGGTACACCATTTCTGGTTCTGATACTTCAACGTGATCTTACGATAAAATGAGGAAGACACCTGTACATCATTTTCAGTCCATATTTACGTCCAAAGTTCCTTTTTTTGGGCTCATTAATACTCAAGACTGAAATAGCTTAACAAGTAATATCAGTAAATCCCTAACTAGATTTATCAACAATCTGGACTTGAAAAAGTTCATACAGCTCAACGTTGCGCAAATACTTGGCTACAAATTAAATTAACTTAATTCCTCGATGATTAGCGTTGTAAGAGTTCATGTCGGCTACAATGTAATGAGATACATTATACGTATGTTCTTTATTTTAAATCGAAAATAAAATTTTATTTCTGTGTAATGTAATATGCAGTTAGGAAAGAAGTAAATCAAATTATCTATACTGAACGTTAAACTTTAATTGAAAAAATTATAAAAAAAAAATTAAATAATTACGCACGCATTCATAGATAAATATCGCACACTGCATGAAATGATGAAAAAGAAAGGGCTTATTTATTATTTATTTATATATTTATAAACTATATGAGGGGAATAATGTAATATGAAACATTTATCAATTGGGCTTCTTATTAATTTAAATATTTTGAATTTTCAAGAAATAACTTTGTATATAATAATTTACAAATTTCCTTAATTAGGTTTAAAATGTTACAAAGTGTCTATGACCAGCCCCGGAAAAAACTAAATTTACCATCGGCGCTTACAAATTATAAAAGACCGTAGCATAATCTGGTAATATGCATTTTACTAAGAATACATTTACAATAAAAAGATAAATAAACAATATATGATACTCAGATATGATATAATAATACAAAAATATAAATATCTGTAGATATCTGTAACTGACTTGGAATAGCATTGTGGATATTTAACTATTCATACTAGTTAGTCCAGTTAGTCTAGGTTATTGATAAGATTAATAGTGCTAAGTTGGCGACAGAACTGTAGGAATAGGGATTTTAATATCATTAGCTGGATTATTAGTAAAAGTTAGAATGTGTCCAGCTACTGCTGTTAGCAATCTTGAGATTCGTCCTAGTGGATGTCATCTTTAGACGTTTTTCCACTTCTGAGAGCACGGACACTGACGCTTCTGGTGTACACGTGGACGGGC
>DWMG01001904.1:0-14206 GCA_018244855.1 Elbella merops | reverse complement strand
ACTAAAAACACGCGACACAGCGAAATGAATGACAGAAATCAGTACGCGCAGTAATTATCTCACTCGTATATTTGTGTAATTAGGTACAAGATTTCAAATATACCAGTCCACAGAAACAAAAATGTGAACAGTTCACAACGGGAGCACAGAATATTTCCGTGTCGCACTAAAAACACGCGACACAGCGAAATGAATGACAGAAATCAGTACGCGCAGTAATTATCTCACTCGTATATTTGTGTTTGCGTTTAACCTCACAAACAAAGTTAATTAACAATGTAATCAAACACAGTAAGAACGTGCGTACAATATTACCGGCTGTTTAAGCTAACAATCAGTAATTAAATTGGACGATAATTCTTTTTTTTTCCTATGTGTACACAATTGTCACGTGAAAACTTTGAGAGACTTGATTGGTACATTTGGTTAAAAATATAAATGCTTTAGTTCGTTGATTGTCACATGTGTACATGTGCAGGTCTCGCTTTCCACATGTTGCAGGTCGCAGGTTGCATCCGAATGCGACTCTATTGCTAAAAATATAGAGCACCATGTTACTATTATAATATTTCCATCAACTGCAGCGTTTATAGAGATATTTATACTGTTCTCTGAGGCTTGTGAAGTCTGCCTACCCATAATTAGCCAATATTGCAGTTTATGGCTTTAAACTTTTTCATTGTGAGAGGACGTCCATGTTCAGAGGTGGCCCTACAAAGGGGTTGATAAGACTGACTTTGATAACCAGATCTCGTACACGGAACTGATGAAGAGAATCTACACTATATGACTATATAGAGTGCAGAGTATATAAAAATATTTTAGTTCCTATAAAATTGGAATGTTTGCATTTTTTTGTTATCGGGCCCTCTGATATCTTCAAAAATAACTACACACTTTGCCATATTAAAAAACGTAACATGACGCCTGTAATCCCCGAAGAGATAGGCAGATGAGTATAGTACACTCGCACGTTTCACCAGTTACGTTTACGTTCCATGGAATAGGCGGTCAGTCTATTTCCATACGCCAAGCTCAGATCCAGACTCCGAGTCACTACTAGAAATTCTAAATTAGAAAAATCCAATAGTGCCCAATCCGGCATTTGAACCCAGGACTTTCAGATCGGCAGCCGCGCTTACAACCACTCGACCAACGAGACAGTCAAGTCTTTGCTACATTAGTCCTCAATACCGATTCTCACGAGAACCACATACATATTTTTCCGAGATGAAAAAGGTACTAATGGGGAGTGTTCTGCACTCCTCTGCCTACCTCTTCGGGGATTACAGGCATGAAGTTACGTTACGTAAAAAGGTACTATGTTATTCTCAGGCCAATCAAATATCTGTATAACTCTACACAATCCGTGGAGTAATTTTTGGATCGTATTCACAAACAACGAATGAATGTACGATCGAATGAAAGAATGAACTAAATAAAAAAAAATATTCTATAACATAGTGGTCCATAAAAAATTTCAATGCAAAATATTAAATAATGTCAGTGAATTTTTTGCTTGGTTGAAACATCTAAAAAAATATGCAAAGTTTAACATATATCAGAATTTTTTAACATTTAAATGCATTACTGCATTGTATCTGCTTGATGATGGACGTTATTCCATAGCAGCAGTCTTTACATTAGAATGGCTGTTTTGAATAACTCACATCCAAACTAAATCAAATCTGCCAGGACATATTTCGTGGAGACAATTTTCGAGGATTGATGAAATTCCTACACGTCGTAGAAAAGTTGAACCCAATGCCGTCAAATTTAAGTGACTCACTGTACGCGCATCAAATGAGCACCCGCCGACCTTCCTGAAGCAGGAACAATGGCCGAAGGGCGTCATGTTCCGCAAGTCTCCCGGGCATCGACGATCTATGCGAGGCATACGACTCGCCACTCAAATCACCGAGTCAATATGACCCAGTTATAACATATATTAACAGTAAATTCAATTTGCATATATTAACCTTTAAGATATTTGCCTTGTATATTCAATAAGGTACATATATCTCCATGTATCTTTGTTTATGTTGCCTGAAATTGAACGTTTCATCATTTACTCCCATCCACTGCTGGACATAGGCCTCTCCTACACGCACGCCACTGAGCTCGATCTTCAGCTCGTCGTATCCAACCGCTGCCAGCCACTTTGGACTTTTAGGATTGTTAATATATTGAAAGTGCAGTCAAATTATGTATTACTTTCTGAGAGATTAGTTATGACATAAATTTAACACTATCATTGCCATTGTATAAAGCCCTTCTGAATTACTGAGTATCTGGTTAATGGGTAAACATCTACAAACAAAATTGACCACGCTGCACGCTACGTGATGATATGGTCCCGAAATTTCCAATGATGTAAACAAATTTCCGGGTTCAAACCCATGGCGCGCACTTCTTTACAAAAGTTCGTTTTAAATTTAAATATCACTTGCTAACGGTGAAGAAAAACATCGCGAGGAAACCTGCACACCTTAGAATTTATGAAAAAAAAAAAAATATTTTCTAAGGTGTGTGAAGTCTGCCAACCCGCACTTGGCCAGCGTGGCAGAATATGGCCTTAACCCTCTCAATATGAGAGGAGACCCATATTCCAACTGTGGAATAATAATAATAATAATAATAACGTTCGTTCCGTTTGTCATTGCCACAGTTAGTTTTGGTAATTGCCGTTGCCATGGCAATAAGTAACAATGACGTATCTGGCACTTTAGTCGAATTTCAAAAAAGGATTGGAACGACTTACAAAATCAGGCTTACTACTCGTAAGTCCTAAATTCGAAACCGTGCCTTTAGCAACGGCGACCACAAAATTTAAGTGGCAATTGTTTTTGTGGCTTGGCACCACCCGTTAGAGTGGCCGTGATTTATACGTTCGCTTTCCAATTAGCCGCTGCTAGCGGTTTTATTTATCGTGCTCTTTCCATTTTCCGCACTTTTGGCTTACGGATTGGGCTTTTAGGAGTTCCGACACGAATACGATATTTTTTCATGATTTATTGTTATTAAGGCTACTTCCCGGTTGTACATACTATACCAGGCATTATGATTTTCACAAGTATTTTCAGTGGCATTTTTTGAGAATTGGATTTACTTATCAATAATGTCTAATGGATTAGAATTAAGAATCCCATTCTGAAGACCAGGGGTGTTTGGTAAGGTTCATCTAGTCAACAAAAGTCCGCTACAATTAAGTACGATTATGTATTAAAATCATTAAACCTTTGTAGAGTGAGTCGAATATTCCCGTGTTTACAGTTTGACCACTATC
The DNA here is from genome assembly GCA_018244855.1 of Elbella merops. NCBI lineage: Eukaryota > Metazoa > Arthropoda > Insecta > Lepidoptera > Hesperiidae > Elbella > Elbella merops. Next base: position 10,920 of record DWMG01001904.1, on the reverse strand, counting down.
CCACATTAAAACACAACGAGATCGATATGTTTTAGATTAAATATTCTATTATGATCATCTCTTTTATAACAGGATCTTTCCTATCTATAAAGCTGAGTGGGTATCAATATACAATCCTTAGGACACATGTTATTTACATAATAATTTTCTAGTTTTGTCCAAAATAATCTAATTATTATTGTTTTCCAATACCCTTGTATCTGCGAAACGGGACCTGATCGTATTGTAATTAAATTTCTTTTTCTCTGCTTATTCGTTTAAGACGTATCGTAATCGAATCACGGAGCCTAAAAGATCCAAAATCACTAGCAGAACTGCGGTCTCACATTTTGTTCTAACCGTAACGTATGTGAGTTTTGATTCACAACGAAGTGCTGCCTTTTGTAAACAGGGCTGACTGATTCATGGTAATGCATTGCTCGAGAACAAAGTTAGAAATCACAACTTGAAATTTTAAATGAATGGGATATACGGATAATTTTCCGTTTTTGACCCAATTACTTACCATTTAATAAATTAAAGCCTCCACTTGGATTAAAAAAATATTTGAACATCAGCAAGGTATTTTCTATGTACACTGTAGCACTACAATCTATAACTTCATTTTAAGTAAGGATCCTTAAGGGTGATAAGTGAGATCAATAAGGAATGCTGTAGACGAAACACTGTCGCAAAATTAGGGTTAATTTAGTCGAACCTGTTAAGTAGAAATAATACCTTTTTGCTAAAGTAAGTTATATGAATAGCGCGTTTTACAAATGATGTAGGTTGGTTGTTTATCTTTTTCATAATTGTAATATATTTATATAGTCCAGGATCTGAAATTTTGGATAACTTTTGTTTAATAACTTGTCCATTCCAGCATCCGTATCACAAACAAAAATTGATCAGCTGTCCTTTAGGTCTAATAAGGTTATGTCCCAGTTTCTTAGATTATGAACTATTTTGTGTGTCACAAAGTAACACGAGAACATCCTTACTCCGTGAAAGATTTGGAGTAGCATAATAATAAGCAAATAATAATTATTATGTATCATCAGTAAAAGTGATTACAAGGTCCATTTTAAAATCCAAGTAATTAGTATTAATACATAAATTAACACAAGATTCGATAAAATATATGGAAATAATAATATCTGATTTGTACCTGCATATCGTACTTGTGCTAATCCGTAGTGTGCAACCCCACTTTGCCCAGTAATTAAATTGCTTGACCGCTGAGCTAATATATTTGTCACAGGTTTAAAACGAACCTCCTGGTAAAATAAAACAATTAAGTTTATAGTTGAATAATCTCGCCGTTGACAGATCCCAGAACTGATTGGCTATTCCTCAGACAAATATTCATAGGCGTCAGAAATCACTTATCATCATATGGCTCGTTTGGCTGTATCCTATTTTAAAAAATACTTCACGTGCTTTAGAAAACATTTTGTAAGACTCTAAAGCTGACAATATTTGTCACAGTGTTTTCCTTTACCGATTTCTCTTACCCACTTCCGATATCAATAATTACCCTACTTCATGAACAAAGCTCTTCACAGTTAGAAGTGTACTACAGCATGCGAATATAAAAAGCTGAGGAAAGAATGTCGAAATTTGAATCACTAAAACATAAAGAATGCCACAACACAATATTATTTATTCACTGATTTATACATTTAAAGGAAGTCGAATGATTACAAAGAAGCTTTTGAATAAACAACATACTAAAATCAAGTTGCACGAATATACGGGTCACAAAAGACAACATTTGAGCCCCAAAGGCGAGTTTTACGTAGAAAATTCGTTGGATGGACGTAAAAGCTATTTCCTTTTGTGCTATTGAGATATTTTGCATGGTTACGTTTACATTGTGATATATTTTAAGGTCAATGCACATTAGCGATTTGTGTTCGTTCCATCAGGCTGCTATTCACGCTTGCATACATTTTGTCAGGTATTGACATACTCTTATATAATCTACTATCTTGGTAGTATGCTGTCTATCCATTACGCTGTGTTAAGCAACTGTGCTAGGCAAATACACTAAGTCACTATTGTTAGTCCTTAGCCCTCAAATGGACGAGAACCTTAAGTAATTTGAACAGTCAGTAGTAGCCACACACTATCTTCCAGAATATTTTTTTTTCCTATTTGAATAAAATTTTAACAATTAGGGCCTAAGTAATTTTGTTATTATGGCATTAAATATATAATACATATTATCTGAACGTGAGGGATATGATTCGATGTGGGCCGAGCGTTAGTGTGTAGCCATCACTGTTATGTAAAAAGAATGCTATTCAAGGGCGTAGATGGATCCGTGGATAACGAGGGCAACGCTAGTGTGGATTGGACCTCAGCGGTATTCTATCTTAATTACACTTTAAACAATGTTTGACTTAATTAAGCAAACAATAATGCTATTTTATAATTATTCTGAAATGCTTTGAGCTTATTCGTTCTCTCGTAACTGTGAGCTTATTAGTGGAACAAAAAGATTTTCAGTCTTTTGGAAATGCCGTCTGCTCCAAGCCCTTCAGGCGGTTAGAGCTTAGTTGTAGAATGAGATCTGGTTGGAATGAAGCTTTGAGTTAAGTAAGAACTCTTAGAAGCACATAGAAAATAAATAAATAGGTCGACTAAAACTGATGTACAACACAATATATATGTAAATTAAAGTCAAATAGTTATATATTCAGTAACTAAGGATTTTCTAAATATTCCAGCTATTGTTAGACAAGTATAATATATGTATTAATTTCTTAACAGAACTCATATTTTTTAACGTTAGGTTACCGGACTCTCACTCACTATAACTTTCAGTCTAACTCGACATGATGTAAATATTTTGAATTTAGTTTTTAGAAAGAAATCAATGAATTACTTTAGTTATTATTGTTAGTTCTAACCTATCTTAATACTAATATATTTAACGTATCGACCGATCAGAGTTACGCAAAGAAGGAAGGGGATCTTTGTCTTGTCTCTTTTTTACTCGTTTAAAACCAGATGGCGCTGTTCACTAGGCGCCGTCAGTTAATCAAAAAGACCTAATGCGTAAAAATAACCCAATAAACTATTTATAACTGCTACATACAAACATTAGTCCAGCCAGTATGAGTGTAGTTAGTTTTAATTGGTTACCATTTGATTCCAGTGTGATCACAAACACACTGAGATCACAATGGTGATCGAGGTGATCAGTGTATTAGGTTATGTCCGTGAAACCAGCTACAGACTCTTTAGAAGCAATAAGACGAATTTACATAACAACACACCTCTTACATAACAATAAACCTCCACCCTCATTATTTAAACAGTTGACGCTCCACCACTGTGCGCTTCTCCAGAAGTTTTATACCTCGCGCAACGAATCTGTGGAACAATTTGTCGCATACGGTATTTCCGGACCGATACGACATTCAAACGACATTCCTTAAAGGCTGGCAACGCACTTGTTGACCCCTGGGTTGCAGGTGTCCATGGGCGACGGCACTTACCATCAGGTGACCCGTTTGCTCGTTTTTCCCCTATTCTATAAAAAAAAAAGAAATAACCATATCTATTATAACCACATTGGATAATGTATACTATGATAAATAACATTTTTTGTGCACGCGACATTGCAGTTCTAGCACATATAGGTAAAAACAGTAGGCGCTAACAAATAAATACGTTAACATAGGCAGAGAATAAAAATGAAAAATGTATTTTATTTGTTAACAATACAGTTCACATAGTCAGTTCGGTGAACGCTGTGTTCAAACATTTAAGATTTGAGATTCCGAATCGCTGTCGAGAGATAAGTTTTTTAGCAGAATTTTTTTAGCAGAAAACCAGTTATGCCTTATATGCTTTACAAAGAAGGCCAATAACTTCTTCAGAAATTTCAAGTATCATTATTACCTAAAATTAATGAAGTTATAATATTTTTGACAACGGTTTAAGGTCGGTGATCGTGTTTTTGTGGTACTTAGTTAAAAAAGAAGAACGTTCAACTTCGTATAGATAATAGCACGCGCCCGGAGGTGGTCCACGCTGGTATTATTTCACCTCGGTCCATTGTTCCAGCATATACGATACCGGACAGGACTGCTATTGTTCAGCGTTTATTAATTAATTCGCTAGCGACTAATCCTCGCTATTTTTCACTGGAAACGAAATGAGAGATGAGTTTCCGTATTCAACGCTCGGCTTAATAAAACTTCGGAATAAATGTACATACGTATGTATATGTAGGTACGTATATTCTAAGGCATTTAACACGGGCTTGGTTTATTAACTGTTTGTTTAAATCTGTTTAGTCGTTAACTTACGTGTGGTCATTGTTTCTTGTGTATTTAAAATGAGTTACAATATAACGACAATACTCAGAGTTGCTGCGAAACATCTCTCCTTCACGTCTAGTACCACATTGTAAATAACTTTGGGGTTATGAAAATCATACTACTTTTGTATTTAAGACTCCATAAAAAAATTAAGTGTAAGTATGAGTATAAGTATACGATGATTTTGTATATTTGATTTTGTATATTTTAAACAGCGGAAATTACAGAAACTTGTTGTTCCAGAGCTATTATCCAACGGGGATTTCAGTTGGAAACGGTTTCTAATCATGAAGCTTAAAGGACTCTTCAAATTTTTGAAACGCCTATGAACGACTGTTGATTTTACTAGGTTTGCATTCGGCTAAATGTCCAATGGACCAATTTCAGTTAATGTTTAAAGAATGCTATTGCTGGTTAGAAATGAAGCGTATTTAAACGAGTTATTTATTTTATTTTTTTCAACCCATCACAATTCCACTGTTGGAATACGAGTCTCCTCTCGTATTGAGAGGGTTAATGCCATAGTCTGCCACGCCGGCCAAGTGCGGGTTGGCAGACTTCACACACCTTAGAAAAAATTTTTTTTTATTTAATTTTTATTTTGTTATTTATTCCTCTGTTCGAAAACAGCTTAGAAGTTATGGCTATCTTTATATAGACCAAACACTAAAAATGATACTTATATTTATGATATACTGATATACAATATTAACCGAATTGGTCATTTTTTTGAATCGTTGGTTGAGTGGTTGCAAGCGCGACTTACGATCGAGAGGTCCTGGGTTTAAATCCCGGGTCGGGTACTATTAGATTATTCTAATTTGAATTTCCAGTAATGACTCGGAGTCGGGATCTGTGCCCGGTGTATTTTTATTTTTAATCTCTCACCACTTTCAGATTATCCGATAATCGAAAAAATCGATTTGTGCAGTATATTATATTCTAATATGATTGTTATCTCAGATATTTAGTATGCTATGACAACTACATATACGAGTATGTATACTACGTTTATTATCATACCGACACTGTTATATCTACAATAGTATTATCAATCGATGCTAACATGGGCGTCAGCAAGGTGCAGGTTGTGCAAGGTGCTGTACTTACACCCTCCTATCATAACAGAGAATACACAGAAAAATAATTAAGAAATATTGTTTTCTCAAGTCACTGTTTAAACTAATGTACTCAAATATCCGCGAAACTTTAACAATGACCAAATTGATATACAATACAATACAGACACTTTATTGTATATCATACAAAATACAAAATACAGAATAACAAAAATCGGAAAAAATAAAAGGCGATCTTATCGCTAAACGAGCGATCTCTTCCAGACAACCTTTACTGGAAGGAGCTTATTTTAAAAAGAAAAGAAAAGAAAGTGGGGAGGGCATACCAAATATAAAATAAATTAATAGTATAGTGTCCAAATGCACCTCCCTGAAAGTAATCCTGGTGACGTCTAAGGATGGAGAGTAACAATGTTTTTTAAACGTACCTAATACTAGCTGAATCAATTAACGCTTACAGTTCTATCTCCATACACCATAGCAGCAACTTATAATTGCTGCTAATTCGTTTGCAAATGTTTACGCCAAAACACTTATTTAATTAAAATAGAAATGAACAACAGGTGACTTTCAAATATATTTTTGAATTTTTCACTGTAACTGTAAGTTTTAAATTTGAAAAGGCAATAAATTGCTTCTTCGTACACAAAATTTAAATAATTTCCAATCTATCCACTCAATTAAATCATTTTCCATACCATTAAATACATTGACAGGGCTATAAATAATGGTGACAATGAATCACTTACTGTTGTAAATTAATTCAAATTGAATATATTTTAATTAAAGGCACGTTAATATTAAAATATTGAAAAAAATAATCAACGAATATTTCATTTTCCTTTTCATTAAACAATGAAGCTTTTTTATTCTGATTCGGTCTCAATTCATTTGGACTGAAAAAATCATGTCTGTAGGTTTGTGGACTCTTATCGCAGAAACTAAATAGTGATTTTGGATATGTTTATCAACATTGATTTACTTAATTAATTAAGAAGGTTTATGTAGTCAGTTGATGTTATTATTTTGTGATTTGGCCGACCCACCGTGCGCAATATGGATTAAATGTCAATGAATCTAACAATATATACATTTCCGTTACGTGCGCTTTTCAAACCGTCAAAAAAATTTAAAAAGTGCGGTTGATTGTTTTTTGAAGAAGTTTGCGATAACGTATAAATAAATAAAATATCTTGAGATACCTCCATATACGACGATCTGATTCAAAATTTGGCAGTGTCTGTGTTATGGTAACCAGACGTCTGGTAAACTGCATTATACATATAAATATAAAATACTTATTTAGATACTTTTTGTATTTAGCTTTTGTTTCATATATACGCCACATGATAAACACGTCTTACAATGCTCATCATTATAAAACTAACTGTGAGTAAAATCTTATTAGTTTTAGTTAAAGATAAAAGACTACTCAAGCACAGAAATAACTTAGTGACAGTAATTTAAATTTAAAATAAACTATAAAATGTAAATCCGTTATTGGCTTTAAGACTAGATTATAATACGCTGAAACATATAGAAATTAAGAGCTGTGGATTTTGAAATTTAAATCAAATAAAAATGAAATAAAATATCTTGATATACTCGTAACAACAGCTTTAGCGGGGTTCAAAATTTAAAACATGCAATTACATGAGTGCAAAAGATGAGTAATTGCACTTTTCATTTACTTATAAAGAAAATTATAATTCGGTAAAATGACTATATTTTTTAAATATTGTAGGTACTGTTCGTGATTAGCAGTACAAGCCCTTTTTCCCTTAATGGTCTACCAGCGAAATGTGAATAACATGAGTATTCGTTTCATTATAAAACAGTTAAAATTCCATTAAATTCTTTTGTAATTTTGCGCTGATTACTTCATTATCATTTTTTTATTATATTAAAAACCCCTTGAAAGGTACGGCTTTATGCGTTGTAAAACATACATGGATTACGATCATTTAGTTTGAAGGCTGGAGGGAAATAAACAGCATAGTCTTCCAGGCACTTGTGATATATGTACCTATATATATGTCATAAATCTAAATAGTTATTAATATAATTTTTATTTTCAAAACAACCTTAATTTATTACCATACTCGTTTGTGTTATTTTCAAAACAAAAATGATGATACCAAAACAAAGCACATCTCATTATCATCATCATCATCATCATAATTATCAGCATATTCTCGTTTACTGCTGGTCACAGGCCCCTCCCAACAACACCCTACTGAGCTCTAATGCATATCTATTCGTATATTATGAGTATGAAAATAAATAAGCTAAGCATTAGGGACCTACATTTCATTTAATTTCTCAGAACAAAAGTCAAATCGCGGAAAGTTTTATTTAATTAGCTACGAAACACATTATTTAGCTTAAATAAAATTGACCATAGTACGATAAGTTAAATAATATTAAGGTTGATAGAAATACAAAATAACTAAGTAAGTCCTATTATTAATACCTAAATATCTGGAATGTAAAGACGGTAGGCAGTGAGAGGCGACTCGTTAAAAAAACTTATGAAAGGTTCAATTTATGAGATCGCTTCACACCCTTTTAGGAATACCTTTCTGATACTAATGTATCGTAAACTTTGGTTTTTAGGAGAATATTATGGAAATCATATCCCCGACCAAGGAAATGGTATTCAGTTTCAAGTATGGATTCAATCAACCTAATTAAACTCAGTAAACAAGAACAAGGAACCATACAAACATTGCTTATATGTTTACCATCGCTAATAATACTTACTCGTCATGTAGTGAGGAAACAAACATTATAAATGATAAGACTTCGCATAATGGGTTTGAAACACCACAGTGTAGTTCCAGACTCCGAAAAGCTAGCACCCAATGGTCTTTCCTTCGTCGTTTTTCGGAACAGTAGGAGCATTTTCATATACTTCTGCAGTTCCCACAGCGCCAGTATTCAAAGAGAGACTGATTCATTGCTCTAATTTTTATGTGTAATCTCCAGCTGTATGCCGGGAACCACGAATACAGATATTCCAGCGACTACAACTTAGAAGTAAACTATCAGCTTGGTGGAGAATGCAGTAGCTCCTCCCCTGACGCCCCATTCGCTAACTACGGGTCTAAAAATTGGATATATTTAATTATCTGTCTCAGCATCTTCCTGTTCCGATATCCATCATTTTACGTTCCTTCGTTTCCAACGATAGATTTGACCAAAACTAAAATCGAGAGGTAGCATCCTACCCCCGTGACAAATTCACGGTATAACTTGTCCAACTGTTTTCTGTGTATCAATTCGGAGGATTTGAAGGTATATAAAAAAATATATAGGGGTTCTAATTTTAGTTATCCATTTATGAAAAATTAATCACAATAATTAATATATTTCTTTTGTGAGTGTGTTTTTGTGAGTGGTGCATGAGTATATTTTAGGAATCTCCACTAACCATGATTATTTTTGCCCAGTTGAATACTCAATTCGAATAGGACTCACAAGCTTAATAAAGAGTTCGCAATACGAAGGAAAATACGCAAATAATTTAACATAATCCAAAATGTAGGTGGTATTGGCTATCCTGTGTTTTATTCAGGGATGCGTGGCTAAGGCGATTTATGCTCCTCTTTTACGACCGCTTATTTGCATTTCCTTTAAACAATAAATCGATTCTCCCCCGGTAGACGAAGGGCTGCCAAATTTTGAAAAAAATATCTTTCTTTTACATTTTTAATTTGGTTTAAATAGATCAAACTCTGTATTAACATTTAGTTTTGGTCACTTTAATTCTCATAATAAGGAAAAGGTATATTGATTTACGTTGACGAATTGACGATAGACGGCCTCTCTTTACTACACCAGAATTAACATAAATTTTCACAGGAAAAAAAAAATAAACCGACATTTCCTACCTTTCTACAAATTTCAATAAATTACTTAAATTTTATTTTTTTACTTAAAAATTCCCTTTTCCTACAGGTAAAGGTCTCGATAGGTGGCAGTTCAGATATGACAGAAGACGTTCGTTCGAATTGAGAACTTTCTTCTATTAAGAAGAGTTTAAGATGAACATTACATTTAAATTAGATTATCAATTAGAAACCGTCTGATATCTATAATGCATAGTAATATAAAATACATTATATTTCCAAATAATTCAGCTGTTAGAAAATATACAGTTTAAATTTAAAAAAAAAAATTAAAAGTAACAAATATTATCTATAATTAATATCAACATTATTTACCAAATATCAACATAAATATGTTAAAAATTCAGTTTCACAACAATAAAAAATAAAAATAAAAAAATTTCAAAAAGAAACTAGCGACAACCCTAAAACTACACAGGTAGCATTACCGTGTACTACGTGTCAAGAGTTGAAGCTGCACATGAAATGGACGTCTTTTGAACGTCCTGAATAATGTAACGAAAGTTTTACATGACTACTTACGTTATATTCCTATAAGTAAAGTCAAGATGTCTGGAGTCATACACTCGTATCAATTTTTAAAGACTGCAGTGACATATTAACTTCGGCGAATGCTGGTGCCACGGTATAATAGTTTTATTTAAAGGGATTATTCGTCATACAACGGTATACAATAGTCGTAAGAGGTTGGTACTGCTTATGGTATTTGAAAATTGTTTCGAATAGGACTGTAAAAATAGGTTGGATACCGTTTGTTAAATCGATTAATAATATTCATTTTCAATAAGATAGTAGGTATTAAAGAGTAATACTTAATGCAAATGTAGGAATGGAACGATTATCATCACCATAATGAAATTAGTGCTGTTATTCATCATCATCATCATGATCCTATCTCAGTCCACTGCTGGACATAGGCCTCGCCAAAGGGGATTACGTACGTACAAGGGTTTTACATACAAAATATCGATTAATTAATTTCCCTGAAATATGATAAAATTTTGAGTTATCGTAGCATATACACATGTACATATATTCTTCTATTGTAAAAACAGTAATTGGTTAATAAGAATTCAGCCCCTCACTCTGAGGTTGTCGGGTTCAAATCCATGGTGCGCATCTCTTTACAAAAGTGCGTTCTAAACTTAAATATCACTTGCTAACGGTGAAGGAAAACATCGTGAGGAAATCTACACATCTTAGAATTTATAAAAATAAAAATTCTAAGGTGTGTGAAGTCTGCCAACCCACACTTGGCCAGCGTGGCAGACTATGGCCTTAAACCTCTCAATATGAAGGAGACCCATATTCCAACAATGGAATTATAATTTTTTGATTATATTATTAACAGTAATTGTATTCAAAATACTCATGTAGTATACAAATATTACATGTTGTACCGCAACACGATGCGACGACTTAAGTCCCATCCGGTAATGCAAAAGTTGAGCGTGAATATTGTTTAAAAGAGTCTACGCCTTCTTAACATGTACCTGTGAAAACCTATACAAAAAAATACCGATAGCTTGTACAACCAATTTTATACTGCGTACGTGAACGAGAATTAAAATGCATCACTTTAATTCCCGTTAACGAAGCGATGGGTGCAGACATGGC